>CM065664.1:3887345-4012345 GCA_033220385.1 Triplophysa yarkandensis | reverse complement strand
GCGTTTTTGTTTTTTAAAATATAAGTTACCGAAGAACAGCTTTTCACTAAATAAACGCTTAACAAATCCAAGCCAATTGGTATAACTGTTGTTCGGTTACCATGTTTTTTTTTTTATAAAGGTTTTTGAAATTTAAAGATGGTGAGTAAATGATGATAGTACTTTTTAAGATAGAATTACTTTAATTTTAAAAATTACATGATATTTTCCCTTTTTTTATATATAATGGTTTATTCTATAATAATATAATTTTTTTTTTACACATTTTTAATTCATTTGCCCTCATAAACTTATCTCTAAAATAATTATAGTCTCCCACCCTCTAGATAAAATTTCTTCTCTTCTGGTAAAATTATTGTTGCAAATCGGAGGCTTTTCAGAAGATGGCAGCAATCCAATCAGTTCTTGAAGAAAGAAATCAAGCCCCATCCCTACTTTTTTCTCAACTTCAAACCATTTCTATAAGGAAACTTTACGATTCAGAAATGTAATTTAATAATGATTTGAATCAGTATAATATTTTATAACATTCTGTTTATAACTATTTATAACACTCGTTTTGTTGTAATAAAAAATAATAAACAATATTATAATATTCAATATTTTTGTGATATTGAAATATTTAAATCAGGAAACATAATAATGCATAATAATTTTTAATGTAATAAAATACATAAAATTGGCATCTTTTGAATTCAGCCAGTGGCCTGTATCATGCAGGAATTATGTTTTCAGCAATACAAATCTGGAGCTCTTCTATATCTGCAAAAGAAAGCAAAGTGTTTCTTGTCTGTGTTTGTGTGTGACATAAACATCTCCTCAGTAGGGGTGGAGCGGGAGAATTGGCAGATCTTTCTCAAACTCTTTCCAAGATAAATAAAAAGAGAAAACGGCACACATGAAATAAAAGCCACTGACAGAAAGCAATAAACGAGACTCTCGAAGGGCCCTATTGCTCCAGTGTGTGTGGTGTCTGGCTCTGTGATGTGGGATACAGCAGGACGGTCACAGACCTGACCGCTCTTTGCTTCAGTTCTCCACCATCCAATCCGATTACCATCACGGAGCCTGTGAGACACTCCACTGTCCAGTCCCCACTTCCCCAACACCAGTGATATATTCTTCAAGTCAAAGTGTCACAGAATGCATTGCAGTAAAATGCGGTTGCTGGATAATCGTTTTTCTGCTGATTTTGTTTACGCCACTGTTATTCCATTATTATTCCACATTATTCCACTGCTGTTGAGATCATAACTTTGACACACAATAAATAAATATCAATTTTCTTTAAGAGATTGGTCCATTAGCTCCATTACTCAGTTTTTCTTTCGTAGGTTGCACGATCTGTATCTTTTAAATGAATAAACAACTGAAAGAGACACTTCCCTTAAGAAGTAAAGTTAAGTGAAGTGTGCAGTTAGTACACATATTTTAAACTTTACTTAAAAAAGTATACTTTTATAAACTTGAAAGTGGGCCAATTTAGTTCCAAGTGCTGGTAGTACAGTAACGACTATTACATTGATGTTGGAATTAAAACAATATAAAATATTCTTAAACATATACTTGAACTTTACTTAAGCATACTTAAAAATCAACCTCAAGTATACTTCTTTCTCATAAGAGTTTGAAGGCGCTGGACAACATTCCTGTACAAAATTGTAATATTCACCCAAACTACATGTTCATTTTACATTTAAACCTCAATTTAAGTCCCCCTGCGGAGAAAATCAAATGTTTAGTGTTGTTAACAGTCTGGGCTTTAATGCAGCGTGAGCTAGGACATTTTTTTGCTTGTTTCAGACGCAGTTATCATTTGCACGTCATTTACCATGTTGTTTAAATGGGCTCATTTGTGCGCTCATGGGTGTTCTACTCATTTGTGCGCTCATGGGTGTTCTATTCTATTCTGTTTAGGCGAATTGTTGGCGCATTGCTATTTTGGGGCAACTGAAATAGACTGCACCATTGACCAACTGAGACCTGGTCTAAAGTCCATGACGTTATTTAAAGAATGCAACTGTACAATGCTTAAGATACAAACAAACATACCAAATAATTAAAAAATATTTACCATCTAAAAGATAATTAATGTGTGTATAGAGATTCCAACTTGTCCCATGTATGGTCAGGTACTTGATGTGTTACATTTTGGGCAAAAGTTTTGTGGGTTTTAAAGCTTCTTTATGGAACCATACAGTCTGACAACAGTACATCATTATATGTCATAGTGTACAGCAACTTTGTTTAGTTGGTTGATCCTCATGGCATAAATTCCAGATTTATTTCAGCTTCTGTGCACATTTTACCCTGGTCCTAAGGGAGTGCTCTCTCATTTCTGCCATTCCACATCTGCTTCTGAGCTCTTTAATGCATATTGTTCACTCTTTATATTTCAGCTGCACACTCCATGCAGAGTTTTCCTTAATGTTCAGAACAAAGTGTGGCATAAATAATTGGTGCAACAAATTAAAATTTCACAGACATGGTGAAACAATGACATGCTGGAATTTCAGGTTGATTATTTTAGTTGGTAACCTGAAATGCTGACAGCCAGCCATTGTGTCAACTTGTTACTGACTTTAAATAAAATATATCCAGAGTTGTAAAGTAGCTGGGTTATTTTACAGGTTTTGAATGTGAGGGAAATAAAAGCACAGTAGATATGTCCCTTTGGGTCCTGTAGGTTCACAGGGGCCCTCGTCCTTCCATTACATAATGACTTAATACATGTGTCTCAATCAATCAATCAATCAATCAATGATTTTCTATCTGTAGCTGTGTACATGTGTGTGTGTGCGTGCATGTGTGTTTTAGAGAGTAGAATGGGGAGAGGAAGTCAGAGCGTCTCGTTATCTTGTTTCCGTGGAGGTTGTTTGTCTTTAGCAAAGGCCTTGGCCAAGGCCATCTTAAAGGTTTGAAGCCGAAACTAAAGATTCTTAAAATAAAGGATTATTTATGCTAATCTAATGTCTTATGTCCATTACTGGTCGCCAGTTCAGCCAAATTCGGTTGCATAATCGTTAGTTTCTCCAGGATGTTTTCCATTTTGCGTCTATAACTACCACAATGTTTCCCAGTTTACGGTCCATAGCCACAGTCTGAGGACCAGCAGCTCTGCCCACCATAGTCTCAATCCAGCCAGTCAACTTGTTGGGGTATTGAGCATTGACCACTTTTAACAATCGTCGATACCAGAGGGTCCCACCTAATCCAATCAGCAGAATCCCTGTTACCAAAGTTCCGAATAGATAATTACTTCAATATCCTCCGGGGAAAGAGTCGATGTGCCCCTTCTCCCATGTATCTAGCTGCAAATGTACCTGCAGGACAGTTTGGTTCCCCCGAACCCAGGCTTCTCGTCAAGAAGAGGGTGTCAATTGCATTCAGAGATCAGCTTATCAAATCCATAATTCCTTTTCCGTTTCGAGAGTAGGGCAAAGAGAGTCTCAGAATAGAATAACAAGACAAAGCAAGGAGTTAGGAGAGATAAGGGAAGGACAGGGAAAAGATGCGACCACCTTCGCCGAGGGTCAAACGAGATGTCTGATGCGTGTTAGGCCTCAATTTGGTCACTTTATATGTAACTGCATAATCATGTGATATTTAATAAGAGTTTACTTCCATGCTAATACTTCGTATATATATATATGATTTGACATACTGTGTCCTGGTCATTTTTTGGTCTTAGGTTGACTTCATGAGTTGAAAGAGCCACATGCAATCCATGCACTTGTATTTTGAACCTTTGGATATCTTTACATGCACATCAAAAATGAATATTGCTACAGTAAAATAAGACATTGCATTTTATGAGGACATCAAGTATCTACATAGCTATAACATGATAAGTGACTTGAACCTATTTATTTGTTCATAAAATTTCTCAGACCACACAAGCTTAGACATTAAAGAACTTAAGAACAGGTTTCCACTGCTTTTGGCAGGACCTTATGAGAAGCATTTTCATTTAAAAGCAATCCACCCCAGGTGTTCTTTCCTTGTATACTGCTATATTTATATAGAGATGCTTTAAAGAGTTTAAATGACATCACTGGGGGATTACATCATTTAGTTAGAAGGCTCCGGTGCTCCCAGAAGCCCTTGTGGCCGTGGATATGCAATTAATGGTTTGGATGGAATGTGCTTGGCAAACATACGGTCCGCTTAGTCCGTACAGTAGAATCAGACGTCTATAATACTGTCCTTGTAAAACAAATTTTGCCCCGTTAAACATAATGTGATGTCTTGCACATTGATTTTCATCATGTGGGTCGCATACAAATCGAGCTCCTTACTGGAAGGTGAGACCGCAAACCGTTGGGAAAATCTGAGACATGACATTTGAAATGTGGACCGCAAACTTAACATAACACGAACTTTCAATGCCTTTTTGCTTTCCTCCAGAAACCATGATCATCAGATTTAAGCGGCTAAAGAGCGGTCTCTTCCTTCTGGGGATGCTCTTCATGTTGTCCCATTTCGCTCTCTGTGAGGACGTGCCAGGGGAAAAGAAAGGAGTCATGTTCAGTCATGTGTACAGGATCGACGCTGGTTGTAAGCAGGGTTCCCAGACCGGCCAGCTATCCCAGGACCAAGCTCCGAATGAAGAGACAGTTACAGTAAATGGAGAAAATGACATTGTTTTTAAGCATAACATACGCCTGCAGTCAGGTAGTTGTGGATGTGGCGATTCAGAGGACTTCAAAGCTCTGTTGTATCGTGTAAATGGTCTGGAAGAAGAGGTCACTTATTTAAAAAACCAGTGTGCTCAGAGCTGCTGCAAAGGTGGATCAGGTAAACGTTCACTCCCAGATTCAAAGAACACAAACTTCTAGATTTCTCTTGATCTGTAGTCCATCTATCCTGAACTTTACAATCTGTCCTAAATCTAGAGTCGTGGCCCACATTTGAGACAAAAAAATACGTTCTTATGTTCTAGGTGTAGACACTAGCTGCAGTGGTCATGGAACCTACCAGCCAGATTCCTGCAGCTGTAAGTGTATCTCAGGCTGGGAAGGTCCAGACTGTTCCATCTCATCCTGCCCCGATGAATGCAACGATAATGGCCGTTGTGTTGATGGACGCTGCGTCTGCTATGAAGGCTATACCGGCCACGACTGCAGCCAGCTCACATGTCCTGGTGACTGCAAAGATAAAGGCCACTGCGTGGATGGCAAATGCGTGTGCTTCAGCGGTTTCTCAGGAGAAGATTGCAGCATTGCCAGCTGTCCAAATAACTGTGTAGGAAACGGACGCTGCGTAGACGGACAGTGCATCTGCGATGAGGGATTCTTTGGACATGACTGCTCTATGGGTAAGTTTCTCATTCTGAGAATACGAGGTTTACAGTACATTTAGAAAGTACAAATGTTATAGGATATTAATAAACAGAGATAAAAACAAACAGATATGGCAATGGAAATGAACAGAGATGGATATAAAACAAACAGTGATGGCAGTAAAAACAAACAGAGATGGCGATAGAAACAAACAGATATGGCGATTGAAACAAACAGATATGGGGATAGAAAAGAACAGAGATGGCAATAGAAATAAACAGTGATGGTAGTAGAAAAAACTGAGATGACGATAGAAAGGAACAGAGATGGCGATAAAAACAAACAGAGATGGCGATAAAACAAATGGACATGGCGATAAAAATAAGCAGAAATGGCAACATAAACAAACAGAGATGGCGATAAAACAAACAGAGATGGTGATAAAACAAACAGAGATGGCGATAAAACAAACAGAGATAGCGATAAAAACAAGCAGAAATTGCGACAGAAACAAACAGAGATGGCGATAAAAACAAACAGAGATGGAGATAAAAACAAACAGAGATGGCGATAAAAACAAACAGAGATGGCGATAAAAACAAACAGAGATGGCGATAAAAACAAACAGAGATGGCGAAAAAAACAAACAGAGATGGCGATAGAAATAAACAGAGATGGAGATAAAACAAACAGAGATTGCGATAAAAACAAACAGAGATGGCGATAAAAACAAACAGAGATGGCTATGGAAACTAACAGATATGGCGATAGAAACAAACAGAGATGGCGATAGCAACAAACAGAGATGGCTATGGAAACTAACAGAGATGGCGATAGAAACAAACAGAGATGGCGATAGAAACAAACAGAGATGGCGATAGAAACAAACAGAGATGGTGATAAAAACAAGCAGAAATGGCGACAGAAACAAACAGAGAGGGCGATAAAAACGAACAGAGATGGAGATAAAACAAACAGAGATGGAGATAAAACAAACAGAGATGGCGATAAAAACAAACAGAGATGGCGATGGAAACAAACAGAGATGGTGATAAAAACAAGCAGAAATGGCGACAGAAACAAACAGAGATGGCAATGGAAACAAACAGAGATGGCGATAGAAACAAACAGAGATGGCAATGGAAACAAACAGAGATGGCGATAAAAACAAACAGAGATGGCTATGGAAACTAACAGAGATGGCGATAGAAACAAACAGAGATGGCAATATAAACAAACAGAGATGGCGATGGAAACAAACAGAGATGCCGATAGAAACAAACAGAGATGGCGATAGAAACAAACAGAGATGGCGATGGAAACAAACAGAGATGGCGATAGAAACAAACAGAGATGGCAATGGAAACAAACAGAGATGGAGAAAAAAAAAACCAGATATGGCGATAGAAACAAACAGAGATGGCGATAAAACAAACAGAGATGGCGATAGAAACAAACAGAGATGGCGATAGAAACAAACAGATATGGCGATAGAAACAAACAGAGATGACAATGAAAACAAACAGATATGGCGATAAAAACAAACAGAGATGGCGATAGAAACAAACAGAGATGGCAATGGAAACAAACAGAGATGGCGATAGAAACAAACAGAGATTGCGATAAAAACAAACAGAGATGGCGATAGAAACAAACAGAGATGGTTATGGAAACAAACACAGATATTTATACAAACAAACAAAGATGGTGAAAGTAACAAAAAGTAATGGTGATAGAAAGTTAGGGAATTCTGTTTTAAGCATTTTTTAAATCATATTACAAGCCACATCTGTGATTTGTCTGCAAGAACTCTTGGGTAACCTTAAGGGGGAAATTACTTCATACAACCATTAAAAATCGCCTTGACACCAGTTGAGTAAATATTATTTTAAATAAAAGGTTTAATAATTATCTACATTAAAAAACAGTAGGTATCCGTTCTAGTCTGAGCTTCCACATTCTGCTTACTTTGGGAATTCAATTTACTGGGACTTCTCTTCTTTTATAAACACTTATATAACAGGTAATTGCACACTCTGCGCGAGTTCATTTATCCACATTAACTCTCTTGTTTTTCAGTCTCCTGCTGGAGAAAAATGGTAACAGATAGGCTCCATTAGCACAGGGGAATTGTTTTTATCAAACCCTTGATGTCCCAACCGGCAAGACCTTCAAAGGGACCTGGAGTACCTCAGAGTTGGAATGCATGGATAACAAAAAATATTAAGCATGGTCCGAGCCTTAGGGTGTGACATGTCATCTATGTTAACACTTTAAGATGGCTTTTTAGGGGAGTAAAGGCACAGGTAATTGAGTCCAAGAATGATAATAGTGAGAAGGTGAAGGCAAACACTGCAAACTACTCAAACAGATCATTTAAGCCATTACAATCTCATGATCTTGACACTAATCGTCTTCCTTGAGGGTTTCAGCTGTCCGTCCCATGGCTGAAGGATTTTCCATATCTAAAGCTATATGGAGGAATGCCATAATTATTAACGCACATTCATCTGTGCTTATATGGGAAGTCTTACTTAGGTTGTAAAATCCTTCAAGAGGTTGCTTTAAATGTTGGTCTACCATGGCCGTCAGAAGCAATAACAAATGTAGTGATATTTAAGTGCTTTTCGTATCCAAAATTGGTCGAATTTAGAATTACATCATACACCTGGCATAAAAGCACACAGTAAATGCGAGTGGAAATGTGTGAATACTTTTGGTTAGGAAATACTGTATAAACAAAACGACTACTCCAAAAACTCATGAACTTATAAATAAATATATAGAGGAATGAGAGGCAAGGCCGACTGGATTATGTGGAAAATAATTACAAACCCACACAGATTAAATGTGAAACAGAAAGCAAACACCAGAATACGTTTCCATAGTATGTTTCTCGTGAATGTGGTTGAGCATCAAAAGGTCAGCGTGCCAGCTTTGTTCTAACCACAGAGAGTCTGGATGTCATAATGCCAACTCAGTACAGATGTAGTAGATTACCTACATTACTCACAATACTGCTTACTTGGGTTAGACACTTGTTGAAAATTTGTTGATTTTTTTACAGTAGTCAGTCCTTTTGTTTTTTATTATATGGCAATTCATGCTACTCCATACTAATTAAAAGTTAATTTATAGTGGTTTGAAAGTGTTTTAATTAATTATTTCCAAGCCTTGAAGAAGCACCAAAGTTGATTTATGACAGCTTGTCCAAACTGAACCAAACCAATTCAATTATAATCACTCATTGGGAAAGCACGTTTCCGGCACTTTCTTTCCGTGTGACGGATGAGATGCTAGAGTTATTCATTGGTCCTGATGGAGGATTATTTATGAGTGGAACTGCTGCTGGTAAATCCCGGAGAGCACAGTAGGAACGGCTGTATTAACTGCCATTGGGTGGAAAGGTCTCCTGTACAGACCTGAAGGAAAACATTTGACTTCCTTTCCCTCACTTTGTGGTGCAATGTCCAAACCTGCTGTTCCTTCCTTTCTGTGGTCTCCTAAGCACCCATCTTCCCTTATGGTTTCCCCGGTGGATATCCTTGATTTTAATGCAATTTCCTTAAATCTACAATATATGTTTCTCCTTTATAAGTCTTTAGTGTAAGTTTTAATGGGATCTCTTGGGCTGTTCTGGGTTGAAACTGTGACATCATATCTGTTTCATCCTCTTATGTGCAGTATTTAAAATAGTCTACTTATTGATGTAGGCTCCCCAGTACAGTAGCCACAGAGAAAATCTATTATTTACATAATTCCTTAATTATAACTACGATCTGCTGCTTCTAAGATTATACAAGATAAACTGTGGAAATTTATATTTTAACGTAATATGCACTGAAAAAATGGGTTGTTAGAATTTCTTAATTTAATGTACATCTGTTTTCAAGAGTAACAATCTTTAAATCTATTTAATCATATGGAACCGATGTACATAACAAAATGAAGTCATTCCAGTAACCCATCTTTTTTTCAGTGTGCAGTGGGGTTGTTTTTTCTTAACATTCGGGAGTTTATGTTTTGTAAGAACAATCCTGTCTGTATTTCTGCATTTTCCAACTATTCCATACAAACAGACAGTGGTCAAGATTGTAAATATTTTGTCAAGGTTGGCATTATAAAGGTTTATAACAAATTGAAATTGAGATTTATTAAAAATGTAAGCATTGCAAACAAACAGACACTGCATGATTATGACAGACCAAAATGCATATCATTCACAAAATACTGTAGACGCCGATAAAGGATATCAGTAGGAAGGTTTAACTGACGGTTTAAGCATCTAGTAGAGTAATGAAGTTATTTCACAAGCTATTTCATTGGTTACATATTTGCCATTAGACGCTATGGATGATAAAGAGAAATGGTTTATGGAAAAATATAAATGTCAAAATGCAAAAATTTCCAAACTTTTTTTGACATTTTTGGCATGCTAAATTTTATATGAAGCATAAATCTTTTGGCGGGATGGTAAAGGGGTTGGTGGTTTTCGGTTACTTTTGGTAGTTTTTATTTTGCTCTCGCTCTGCATCCCCTTCAAATGAGCCCTGCACACATACTTTACAAGACAATCTTACAATATATGTGTCAAATAAAGCTTATGGAAAGAAATAATAGATGTATTTATACGTTTTTCTGTGTAAACACTAAGAGAGAGAGACCAAATGGACCACATATATATCAGATAAACTCACTGATCTCCTTCATCCTTTAGTTGCAGGTCCAAAGGGTCTCCGTCTGATCAAGGTTACAGATGTGTCTCTGCTGGTGGAGTGGGAGTCTGTCAGAGGAGCTGAGTACTACATCCTGTCCTACCATCCCAAAGGAGACATGGGAGCCATTAAAGAAGTCCAGGTGGAAAACATGAAAAACTCCTACTTAATCACCGGCCTCAGACCCGGAGTCACATATATAGTGCAGGTGTATGCTGTCATCAGAAGCATCAATAGTGAATCTGACCAGATAGAGGCCACGACTGGTAAGAATTTATTTAAACATTATGAATTAAATAGAGTTCCCTGCATTAAAAAGATCATATCTGTTCAATGTTTAGCTCACATATGGCAGAGATGTTATGTTCACCATTATAAAATATGATGTAACCAGATGAGAACACACCAAACACATTTATATGGAAATGAATACAGAACAATGAGATGGGGACTCAGCACATTTTGATGCGGTCAATTCTCACAGAACATTAGACTCCCACGAGAATGACCTGTTCATCTGGATGTTATGATCAAGGTGTATTGTCGGCAAGGGACGCTGTCAGTCAGCTGATCAACAAAGACCTTAAATGTCTGAAAGTATCCACAGACCTTCTCAAGGCTTTAGTGTTAGAATATTTGACTGCAACTAATATCTATCATCTGTGCGACAGAAATATGATGCATTGCATCGAGAAAGGAAAGGTTCTTTATCTTCTTATAATTATAATTTATTTTAAAACCTTATAATTTTAAACCTTATAATTTGTATCTTTAGTTAGACATATTGACAGTAAAGAAGGTTACATTTTGGGCCTATGCTTTAATTTTCGGTTCAATTTCTTAGTAAAACACTGCTACAGTAAAATAGTTTAAAAAACCCACTGTTGACACAGTTTGCTTTTTTTATTCAATATTTGGGAAAAAAGAGAGAGATAATGTAAATTCTGGTCTATTATCCATGGTCTTTTTGAGAAATTTACATCACACCGGGAAAATTATGTAATATTGGTACAAAGCTTTTGAGCATAAAAACTTATTTAAAAAACACGCCCAAACACAGTTGATTGTTTAATGTAGATGAAAGCAAAATGAAAGAAATGTATTCATATTTGATGCAATACCTTGCTTAAAAACTGATCTCATCTCATGAATCTTCTTTTTGATTAAAAGACCGGACATATTCCAAATCTACAGTTGCAAAGATCAGGTAAAGATGTACTATGAAGTAAGCATTGGTCCTTTTGATAAATATAGTATAGTATATTAATGATAAAATAACGAGAAAGTAAAATATAAAAATAACATGGAGAATACCCAAGAATCAAATGATCAAATTGTAAAAAGTAATTTCTCAAAGAAACTGTTTCTAAGCATCCTTTTTTTGGAGGTGGTTGATGTGTGTAATGAATGATACCTCTTACAAGAAAATTCCTATACTGGATGCAATGAAAGAGAATGATTCATATTTTAAACAAATGAGTTTTAAACTGATTATGATATATGATAACGTTTACGTTTTTCTTATGAAAGTGGATCGCCACATTACAGTGAGACCATATGACCAGCTATGAATTAATTCTAGATGATTCCTCATTTCTTGGCCACACAACAAATTCATCATGTGGGACAAACAAACCTGAAATTAAGTTATTAAATTCCAATGGTTTATCTTCGTCTGTTCTTTCTATAATAAATTACCGCATCACTCTTGTAACATCCAATTTGATCTTCACTATAAATGTGGAATTTTATTTTCTTTCTCAGAGGTGTCTGGTGTTGATGGTATCAAGGTAGTGGGTCAGACTGAAGACTCAATTCAGGTGGACTGGAAGAACCCTGCGAGTGCAGTGGACTATTTCAAGTTGATCCATGCTAGCCCTGACGGACAGGAGGGACGAGAGAAAGTGGCAATGAGCCAGGAGGCCAGGACCGTGCACACCATTGTAGGTCAGTGTGCTGCGTTTATCCCTTTTACTTTCAAAATGCTTTAAGTGAAGAGACTTTATGAACGTTTAATAACAATGAATGTGTGTTTTTAGGGCTCAATCCAGGAACAGAATATCAGATATCAGTGCAGGCCATCAAAGGTGAACTGGAAGGCAAAGCATCTAATGCCATAGGAGTCACAGGTCAGTCAGGATCTATCTTTAAATAAACCAATACACACATATCAGTCTTTTAATCTGCAAAGCTTAACTTGTTTTCTCTTCTTAACCTATACAAAATCAGCATTTTCAGATTTTCTTTTGCGGAATTTTCAGGGATTTAGGGGAAGCCTGATCTATCCACACACACACACGCACGCACGCACGCACGCACGCACGCACGCACGCACACAGTTATATAATCAGAATAAGTAAAAAAAATAAAGACGAAAATTTGGATGGCTGAATACAAATAGATGAACAATTCAGAGTAGTGGCCTTATGTTAACAACAGAGATAGAAATCTTTACCACAACAATATTTTAAAAGAGGAAAATGCTTTAATACTTTTATTTCCCTCTTAACAATATTTTCTTCTGAAAGGGTTCAGTGTTCTACGGTAGTTAAAATCTTTTACAACCCACTGCACAGGACAGATATTTTTCTTGTCACCATAAATCAATTAAATTGCTTCCTTGACTGAAAAAACAACAAATCCATTTTTTTTTATTTTACCCTAGGCTTTAGAATCGTGGCAGCTTTAACATTTCTAGCCTTTAAAAAAATACACATGTCCAAAACCAACAAATATTCTTGAAGAATCCTGAGGCAGGACTTTCTGTACTAGTGCAGGTATCCGCGGCGGTCAGTGCTGTAGTTATATAAAAGGCAGAAGATTTCAATATTGGAAAGCTAAAGAGACTCCTTCAGAGAGAACTTTTGCAGCTGACAGTCTAACAATGTCTGGTTGATCTTTCTACAACTAAACTTGTCAAAAATTGAGTAATGAGTTATAAATTGTGGCTTGTAAATACCACATTATAAGTGCAGAATGATTTCTGATGAAATTAACGTCAGCCTTCTGATGTTCCTGTGCCTTTAGGATGTGTTTTAGAATATTCTGAAGGATCACCCACTAATTAAAATGTCAATCTGTTATGGTTTTTAAGTAATGGATCATCATTTGTCATGTTAAACTTGAACTGATATTTATAACTACTGTGGAGCTGTAATATTTCACGTTTTATATTTAAGCCTCAGTGCATTTGGCCCAATAACAAGATCATTTGTTTTAAGAATTATGGGTCTGCAAAGCTATAGTTGCAAAGAATACTCTATATATGTTAGCACAGCTTTTCTCACAGAATGGTTTTAATATATCAAAAGTGTGGCTGGAAATTTTTTATTTATCTGTTTTTTTTTATTACTGCTGCATGCATAAGTATATTTGACTATGTCTGACCACTGTACTTATCTGCAGGACTATTTTTTAACAAAATAGCATTACGTGCATAAGGAAGATAAATTACTGTGGCAGTACACTGACATCAGCGATTGAGGTGGAAAGTTGTCGAAAGCATTAGTTGATGTTTTAAATTATGTGTGGTTTAGGAAGACGAAATCCAAGAGAGTAAGCAAGACATGTTTTATATCAGGTTTAACAGTGTGAAGTGTTTCAGTTTGTTCAGAGTGCAATGTTACACGGTTCCAAAAGTAAGTTGGGTAATAACACTGATAGAAAATGTAAAGAACAGACACAATCACATAAATTATATATATTATAAAATTATCTTTGTAAGTAATAAAATTATCTTTGTTTTAAATCCTCCATAAATTAGACCGAAACGCATTTCATTGTACAACATTTTTTTCAAATATAAGGCAGTTATAACAAAGAAAAACAATGCATTTAACGGAATGATTTTCTTTGTTATAACTGCCTTATATTTGCTCTAACTCATTTGTCTGTAAATATTGTGAGTCATCTTGAACTAACATTTGAAGTTATTTAAAGATTACAAAATATTAAAGAATATTACAAGTTTTATTTATTACAAGTGGGCTAATAAAATGTCTAAAAGTTTTTGATGATAAATGCATGTAATTTGGAAGCAAAACATGACTTAACTAACAATTCCAACTAAAAAAATCTAAATAACAATTTTGTCTCCTTTCAGAAGTCTAGATTTTGTAAGTGTTGTGTTTACACTTAACTTTAATGATCCCTTTAAACCCCCAGGAAACTTTAAATGAGTTTTAACCTGGAGTCTAGTGCTTGTTTATATGATGCCTGTCAAGTAAAACACCTGACACAACATGTAAGATCTAATCTCTTCCCAGAACAAAGTTTAGGCTTTGCAGTCTAGATCATCCCCGGTGTGAAAAAAATGCAATTGTGATATGTTTCATGAAAAATCACAGTTTATGTTTTATAATGCAGTGATTAAAACATTTCAGGCTTCAGCCCCCTAAGCCCAACCCGTACCAACATTACAGATACACATACATACTGTTAACTCTCTGCGCATATCACTGCTTTAAAACATATAAATAATCTATATAACTTCTTTAGTGAGGCATGTTAAAAGTCAGCATGTTCAAGTTAGTAATTATTTTATACCGGACTTACATTTTAATGGTAGACCTACTTAAGTCTGTTCCTGAGAGCTGGAGCAGTTTTTATAGATGGGTCCAGTTAACAACATTTTCCTTCCAGTCAGCAAAGTATAAATTACAACACCAGTGCTTACAATCTGACTTTTACTAATCTTAAAAAACTGGAAATGGTTTTTCAATACTTCCTCTTGGCCATGGTACACTTTGTGCCTGTGCAACATTATTATACAGAAGAGTGTATTGTTCACCTGCAATTTAGAGTAATAATACTCTCTATTAAAGGCAATATTAAAATTCCGTATGCTGTACAAGCTGTCCCTACACAGACATTGAGATTACAACACAGTTTATAGATTTCATTGTGCACTTCATGATGGCCCGTTCCCATTTTTCTAAGACTTGCACTGTTGAGTTTAATTTCCAGGGAACAATAACCACACAACTTTGAATTGATAGACTGCAGCTATATAAGATGTTCCCTCTAGAAATAAAGACAGCAAATCTGCGAAACACTCTAAAACCAAAGTTTTACCCTGCTAAAATCAATTCCCAATGTACTGTCAGGTATAGTTATTGCACCAAAAGACTACTAGTTTAATGCATCATTTATTATATGGAAAGAACTTCTGTACAAAGTTATATTTGTAGGCAATATCAGCAGCCATCTCTCACATTCTGTTTAACAAAATATTAGAAAAAGCAAGTGTTTTCGTTTCTTTTAAGCGTTGAATTGTAGTCTCCACATATTTTTTAATGATTCACAAACAGTTTACATAAAGAAAGCCACAGACTGGGTTTGGAGTCGAGCATCCTTCACGTTACTTTGTCCAGAGAAATTCAATACCTGTTATTATAAATCTCTCCGTGCACAGAGAGTCAGACTCAGGTCGTCTTTTGACATCATGTGTATTAGCAGCGAGACACAAGAGTTGCTCGGCACGTGTTTGCAGTGATATGCGGTTTTATGAAGGATTGTTTGTGGGATGAGATATCGACAGGTTAATTCAGGAATCATGACCGTTACGGAAATTGAGATTAGCATTGACGCCGAAGGCCGTCCGGAATGAGCTGCTTCGTATTCAGCTCCACATCTCAAACCCAAAAAGCTCCAAAGTGACAAGCCCTCCTTGGCCAACGGAAAGCATAGAATGAGAGCTGTGGCAAATTTGGACAAGCATTCTGAAATGCAACTGAAATGATGATAGCTTTTCCTCTCGCATCCTTTGTTGCATTACATGAGCACTGCACGCATACTCAGTCCTAAATGCCTTGATAAATGCAAACACGTGTTTGGATACAAAAGCATCACAACAAGTTTATTTTGAAATTTACAATTTTATATACTGAACAGACATTGATGCTCCCACCAATCTGGCAACCCGGGAGGTGACGGAGACTTCGGCAATTGTGACCTGGGATGCCGTTCGTGCTGACATCGATGGCTACATCCTGACCTACAGTTCTGCCGAAGGCACCAGCAAAGAAGTTAATGTGAAAGCGGATGCTACCTCTCACCAGCTGACCTCCCTGAAGCCTGGAGTCCTGTATACGGTTTTCCTCTGGGCCTATAAGGGCTCCCGCTCCAGCAGGAAGAGCCAGACCGAGGCTGAGACGGGTAAGCATTTCTCCTTCTGGGTGAGGATGTCCTCTCTTTATACTTTGATCTTTCAAGTAGTGTAATTTGATTTCCTTTAAAAAAAATTTCCAAACAAGGATGATATACATTTTATCCAAACCAGCTTGCAGTCTATACAAATTATGACTTAACATTTTGAAATTGATTCTTCACGAAAAGACTGTTTGTTAATGGTGCTAGGCACTATAACGGAAGCAAAGATGACAGAGTTAGATGCCTAGAGTTTTCCATTCTCTGTCTCATTATTACATCCAGGGGAAATTCTTTATGAATCTGTATTTGTTAAACTGCCAGCCCTGTAATAAGCGGAGAGCCCTCTGTAGCATTTTAGATTAGTGTTAAACACAGAAACAGAGTTGGATTTCTTCAGATTCGGTTGCTTTAGACGTAAACCAGATGGTCTAAGTGCATAACCAGGTGACAGTGGAAACACAACCCAAACAGAAGCACTTGGATATATAATCAAATCTACCCATGCGTGTCCTCCACAAGAATCTGCCCCCTCAGGTTTTTGGGCCAAGTGGATTTTAAACAGGACTTCCAAAATGAGATTTACACTTTACTTAAACGCTTTATGGGTATTAAGTTGAATTTTTTATTATTTGGGTAAGAAAAGTGTTTTAAAATGGTCAAATGGAAATGATATATATTGCTGGGGGAGTACAATCTCTACACACATACTATTACACCACTGTTTAAAAGTTTTTCACAATTAAAAATAAACCATCAAAACTTGGAATCTGTTCTTAAAAGTCCATCAATTTAAAAAATCAAATTATATTTATATCATCCTATTTTTTTAGTCAAAAGATCTTGACTTGCATCCATACTTTTGTGCAAATTAACAAGCATTATGCAGTATTGCATTCTATATACATAATTTGACACATACAAATTCAATTTTTTGGTTTGTGAAGACAATTAAAGTGCTGCTTTTTAAAGGTGCTCTAGAAACCATGATACTCCCTGTAATCATATTTTGCTCACCATTGTATTATTTCATTTAAAGGCAGTAAAAAAGTAGTAATAGCAAAAAATTTCTGATTACTTGTAAAAATGTATTTATTGTACAGCGCAAAACGCAGTGAAAAAAGTAAATAAGGATAATTCCTTCATATTGATAGACTATATTGTGATGTATTTTTACTATTTTACAGTGTATTTACAGTTATAATCCGAATGGGTTGATAATCTGCATATCACCTGTGTGACAGCAAAAACTTTATTACCAAACATAGTTCAAACAATTTACGTGCAACAAAGTTTTATCAGTTAATCAACTTCGTACATTTTAGTTTTGTAATAAAAACAAAACAGCATTGTTTTATGCAAAAAATATTTTAAGGTAATAAAAAACAAAAAACTTTGAAACAGTGTGTGACAGAAATACAAAAAAGTGACTGGTTTGTAGTTCCGACTGGTTTGTAACTCAAACCTCAGGCTTCATTTTGTTCCCAGAATGTTTGAAAACAAAGTTAATTACCCTCAGATAATCTCCTTAGTGTTGTATTGTAATTTTTTTCTATTTTATTTAAGGGCATATGCGTTAATGAACCCAACAATCGTTTCAGACCCTACTTGTTGTCTTTCTGATGTAACCAATTTATTTGTAACATTAGGCAAGGAGTAAACAACTTGCTTCTTAAGAAAAGACGCATGCTAGATATGAAGCAGTGTTGGACAATCCATATGCTCTATTTTCTAACTTGGATGTTTAGAAACCCAACTGATTTTAAACAAGTGCTTGGGAAAAAGTTTGGCAACTGTAGTTTAAGACTGTATGCAAATTTCAATGACCATCATATACGACATTATATATTGTTTTAAATCTGTTAAACACATTTGTGTTTCTCAGCCGTAAAGATTTCTCTGTCTGTGTGGTGCGGTGATGAATTGCAGTTCTCTTATAGAGTCGACTGGCAGCATTCATCAAGCGGGAGACTAATTTGAGAAAATTGCACTTCTCATAAGCACAACCCATTTCCAAATTTATATTAATTAAAGTCATTAATTTTGCCCTGGCATTTTAAAGAGGCAATCTACATCAAATAAAAATAGTTTATCGATCCAGCAGGGAAATTCAGTTCAACTGTGATGGGAAATAAATAGCATTTGCCCGGATAAATGACTGTGTAATTGTATTAATGTGAGACGCTAGACGCGTTATCAAAAAGGATAAATCGTCTTCCTCCATGGTTCAGTGATGCATTCCTCCACATCATCCTTTCCTGCTCTTGCATTTCTTAAATACAAAAATGTTGCGTATTGACCTTTAAATAAATGGCTTTCAGGACACAGTGATGTTTGTGTCATAAGCACTCATAAGAGATGACCGAGGTCAGACAGACATTGATGCTGTAGTAATCGAGCTTCGGTCTGGAGGTCCAAGTGGAAATCGGCAGCACCTTCTACAGGTTTACTGATTCAATCCTGAGGTTGTTAGCACAATTCATGCTTGAGCTGTCAAGGGCCTTCAGACTCACAAAAGGAGGTTTTGTACCTTCCTTATCGGCTCATGAAAACTGAAACTGAAGGTTATTTGTTTGGAGAAATATGATTTTACAGCGGGTTTAGATTCATTTACATGAAAGTTAAAGGGATAGATCATCTAAAAATCTAAGTTCGTTTAATTTGTCCTCATTGTATTACAAAACTGTAAGATTTTCTTTTGCAGAACACAAAAGAAGATATTTTAAAGAATGTTGGCAACAAGCATTATTGGACCCCATTGATTTCCATTGTACACTAAAAAAATGGTTGTTGGTAATGCTTAATTTTATAATATATATCAGTTCCAAATGATTAAATTAACGTTTTAAGCATAACTTTTCTTTTAATAAAAAAAAACCCGGATAATTTTCAATTGTGCGTCTTATAGAAAGGGTCTCATACCGGTTAATTTATTTTCATCAAAATAAGAAATAAAACACCAAGCAAACAAAATTTTTCCATAAGCCTAATTTGTAAGAAGTAATTTATAGATTTATCGTTTGGTTTGTTTGTCCATACAATGGCAGACGATGGACATGAGGCAAAGTCATCCTTACTGGTGGTTGAATATGCATCTTTAACCCAATGTCCAAATAACTTTTTAAAAACACACACAATCTCTTACTAACCTTTTAACTGTGGTTTCCAGCAAAGCTACAGTATGACTTATGGTCTGCAGTAAAAGACTACACCACCCTCTACAGGTTTAAAAACTCAGGCCATTATCAACCAACCCAAATACAAATGACTTTCGCTTTAACAGTTAAACCACACAACATTATCATGTTTATTTGCCATGCTAAAGAAATATCCTTTAGAAAATAAGAAACGGAAAAAATAAGAAAATACATCACGTTTTAAAACTATGCACTCATGTATGTACAATTGTATCTTTTTAGAACTAGACCCTCCTACAAACCTCATAACCGAAGAAGTGACGGAAGACTCGGCATTTGTGACGTGGACACAGGCCCAGGCTGACATCGACGGCTATATGCTGAGCTACAGCTCCATTGATGGCTCCGGACAGGATATTCGAGTGGGATCTGACAGCACGTCCTACAGGTTCACTGGTCTGAAGCCGGGAGTTGTCTACACGGTCCATGTCTGGGCTGTGAAAGGCTCCCGATCCAGCCGAAAAGCCACAACCGAAGCCGAAACAGGTTTGATTTAAGCAGACAGCGTGACCCTGTGCCCACTCTTTCTACTTTCCCCTCGATATATCACATGAAGCATGTCAAAAGTCTATTCTGAGCTCTTGTGATGACTGAATTAGTTCTGTTTGGATTCATCATTAATTACAATGTCTTGAAAGACTGTTCATGTTCTCACAAATCATAAAGAATGAATTGTATTCACACGATCACTATCATTTCCAGCTTGTGTCAGAATCTATTGACTGAACTTTCTGCTCGCTGATCCTCAGAGATTGATGCCCCCAAGAATCTCAAAGCCATCGATGTTCAGAAGCAGACGTCCACACTCACATGGAGCGCTCCTCAAGCTTTCATCGATGGGTACATCCTGACCTACAGAGCTGAGGATGGCAGCATGCAGGTTTGCTTTTCATGCATATAAAGAATCAGGTGTATTTTACACGTTGGACATTTGGTGATGTGTTTGTATGTTTTCTGCAATGTTCTAGACTGTGGAGAAAGAGTTGACTGCAGGAGAGACTAGATACGCTTTGTCAGGCCTTGCGATGGGGATCAAGTACATTGTTACCCTTATCGCCTATAGGGGCTCAAAAAGGAGCAAGATAGTGGAGACAACGTTTACCACAGGTAATGCTTCTGTATGTATACATTTTGCAATATAGGTATTTAATAGACATTGCTGGAGCTGATGTTGACTAAGCAGACAGTCTTATAAATCACAAAATTAAAATTAAGAGTAGTAATATTGACATTTGTTGTGCATTATACAGTTAGACGTACATTATGTAGGGTAACCAATTTACAGGGATAGTCTGCCTAAAAATGTGTATTCTGTCATGAATTACTCATCCTCAGGTGTTTCCAAACTTGTATACATTTGTTTGTTCTGTTGAACACAAAGGGAGATATTTGGAAGACTGTTAGCAACTTCGGTTTCTAGGGCACTGTTGACTACAATAGTAGAATTTTTTTTTTATGTCAGTTGAACACACAAGATATTATTATTTATAATTTAGGAAAACAAACAGTTCAACTACTACGTTTGTAGTTTTTATTAATGTTGTTTCATACATTCTTCTAAATATCTGTCTTTGTCTATAAACGGAGAAATGCATACAGGTGTGTGATAACTGAATAATTTATGACGGAATTTAAATTAGTTTCTGTAATGGTTCAATTCATCAAAATGTGTAACATGTTTAGTAAAAGTAGTGTATGATGTGGTTTCTTGTGTTGTTATCCATTAATTTATGTCTTAAAAGAAAATCCCAAAATAGTAAAGATGTCCAATTACAAAGAGAGTGGAAAAATACATTAAAAAAGGGCCAGCAAGAACACAAGATGTGTTCCATTCAACACCAACAGATGTCATAAAAAGTATAACATTTTTGGTGATCATGTGCGAATCAATAATAAATAATTTTTTTAGGTGTTTTATTTTATTATATGCTTGTTTAATTTTAAAAAGGCATTTGATAGATTCCTACAATACATTTACTAATGTTAAAGGTGACATTTTACCAAATATATTAGAACAAACATATAATTAAATGCTGAAATTAAGATTGATTAAGATTAATAAATAAATCTCTTTTCGCATCTGTTTTTATAGTTGGACAGGTTTACCCGTTCCCCATGGACTGCACTCAGATTATGAGGAATGGAAACATGGATAGTGGTGTCTATACAATCTATGTTAATAACAACAGCAGTAAATCCATGCAGGTGTATTGTGACATGACCACTGATGGTGGCGGCTGGATTGTAAGTATGCCATCTGTTTTTCCTTTTACAGCAAGAAATATGTTGTGATTATGATCTAATGCAGACACATTGTGTGGTGGTAGTGACAAAGAAAGTAATGCAGTTTTTCCTCTGGTTATCCACTTGTACAGAACATGGGCATTACTGTATCTCTAACATTTTATTACTTTTAATAACCACAGGTCATCCAGAAAAGACACGCTGGCAAAGTAGAATTCATGAGGCGATGGAGAGAGTATATGAAAGGCTTCGGAGAACTGACGGATGAATTCTGGCTTGGTATTTGAAACAAACATGGCTAATTATTTATATTTGCTCTACGAATTACAATTTTGTAAAGAATCTTCGAATTTTTTAAATTTCCAATCAATCTTTAGTTTACGCTGACGCAGATTCATTTGCGCTGTCATTTATTGACCAGGCCTGGAAAAGATTCACGAGCTGACCAACACTCCTACTCAGTACGAGGTGCGTTTTGACATTGGGTTGGGATCGGAGCGGGCCTATGCAGTCTACGACAACTTCAAACTAGCACCAGCCAAACAGAAGTTTAAACTCACCATTGGCAACTACAAAGGAAATGCTGGTTTGTGTGATTTATGTGATATGAATAATCTGTTTTTTGGTTTTGTGATGGTCTGATACGATGTGAACACATTCTGCACAGGGGACGCTATGACTTATCATCAGGGAGGATCTTTTTCTACGGTCGACTCAGACAATGACATTGCGCTTGGAAACTGTGCTTTGACTCACCATGGTGCCTGGTGGTACAAGAACTGCCATCTGGCCAACCTGAATGGCAGAATTGGGGACAACAGACATAGTATGGTGAGTAATGATGATAATGTTATGGTTTGATGTGATGGGAAGAAGTTGCCAGCAGAGGGACCTCTCCAATTGCATCTCTTGAATGGGAATGAAAGAGGAATGAGACAATATATCAAAAGAAAAGCAGTGCCCTGAATCTATCAGATCTCATAAGCCTTAAATTCAGACAGTACTCTTAGGTTAGTTGGAGGTTCCTGTTCCCATTAGAATGCTTCTTTTTGTGAGATTAACTGTCTTTAAAAGTTTTTCTTGGAAGTGGAAAAATATACATTTAAAAAGTGTTCTTCTAAATATCAAAAGTAGTTAAAGTGCTTAAAGAAACCTGTTTAGAATAAATAGAGCAATCTGACCTGTTTAAATATTGCATTTTGAGTATTTACATTCTAATTTAAAATTTAAAAAGAATTAGAGGTTTGAAGGATAAACATTTCGGAAAATCAGGCATTCATGGCCTCATATCCTTTCATTTATTTTAGGGCGTAAATTGGGAGCCATGGAAGGGTCACCTGCAGTCTCTTGACTTCTCCGAGATGAAGATCCGGCCCGTGGGAGCAGGAAGCAGAAATAAGAGATCTCTGAAGAGGAGGGTATCTGTTTACTAACCGTAACATTATGTAATTCTAAAATACAATAAGAACATCATGACCAACAAACAAGCTTGCAAAATAGTTTGGAACTGGTCTTCAAATCAGGGAAGCCACTCTGTAGATTCTACATGTTGTCTAATTTTGTTATACATTTTAAATTTAGTTCGTATATATATAAATCCAGCTATCAAAAGGATTTTTGCTTAGATTGAAGTGAAGGTGGGTTGTATAATGATCTTCACAGATCTTATTTTATATTGTATTACGCAATGTTGTGCACCAGTGGACTTTGTACTGTATAATACATTTCAAGATTGATACTTTTGCGGTTTACAAAGTGGAATCATCTGAAAATTTTATTGAAATGTCATGCATAGAAAGACATTTTATAATGGAGTAGGAAATATGTTAAGCTATTATGACTTCTTTCCGGATGTGTTCTGTAGTTGTATGATTCCTGACACAGACACAATGGTGTCACATATTTTTACAGAAATAAAAAGTTTCTTGAATTGAAAATGGGTTTGAAAGTTTCGAATGATATTGCATTAAAATTGATTGGCTCTGCAGACAAAGAGTCTCTCAGTGGAACATGATGAAAAATTTCAGCATCTTTGTATTGCATTAGTTTTAGTGATGTTGTCTCAGCCATGAGTAGGTTGGTGGAGATCCACCTCCCTCAGAGTAACCACAGATGAAAGATTTAACCACACAGAAAAAATAACTGTTCTTGTACAAGAAACTGACATCAGAAGAAGATGTTAGTGGTGTATTGAATCATAGAAATCTTCTTGCTGAAGTTTTTTTCATAGCCAAACCGGTATATCCTCTGGGCAAATTGTAGGCCCAAAAAATAGTCTAAGTGCAACTGAAGGCTCCTTTAAGTGTGAGAATACCTTTTGATTTTTTCCTCCCAAAACACAAAATAGCTTACAAATATTTAGAATTATTTCTATACCAATGTTTAAATCTTTTCATTGCACAATTTGGCCTGGACTCTATCTCAAGGAATGAAATAACAGAAGAAAATGTGTGTTATTAAATCTCACATCTTATCATTTTAAATGTTTCTGAATAGCTGAATCAATACCTTTATCCTGCATATATTTTAAGACAAAAAGTTATAATGAAGTGGATGTTGTAAAGCTCAATATACTGTATTTACCAATATAAAACTTCCAATAAATGTTCAAGTATATAAGAACATCTTTATAGGAAAGTACATAGGAATGAATTGGAACCATCGCAAAACAAAACTTTATATATGAAACAAAAATTATATTTTAATTGTGTTTTTTTGGCTGGTTAGCAGTATTTATTGAGGTATAATCACTTGTTCTAAAACATATAACATATTAACTATAAAATATATTCTCAAACATATAAAGGAACAAAATAAAAATGTAATTAATTTAAATGTTCATTTTTGTAAAATTTATTAAGCTACATTCAATATTTTCCTTAGTGTCCGTTATTTGTGTAAGGCGTATTTAGGATATCTGAAGTGAAAGCCCTTTTATTGTTCATGTTGGTTTCAACACTGTACAAAAAAGGATTTTCAAATATTCTTGAAATGCACTAAAACTGCTAATTTATAGTTGATACAGTATACAATTATTTTACGCATTTGAATTTGAATTTGTTTTTAAAATCACAAATTAAATGTATTTCATAAAATTATTATTGTGATAATTAATATAATAATTTAAAAATACATTTTAGACTTTAGATTATAGCAAGATCTACATGGATGAATCACTGTTTTAATAGTGTTTGTTACATCTCCTCCCTCTCTCATTGCATAACTGTGAGTTGGAGCATGAGACAAAAAAAGGTCTGTTTGGGTGGAGGGAGTAGGCCTGTGGGTGTGCTCTCAACCATCAGCCGAAGGAGATTTTCCCTTACAGCCCCTAACGCCCAGGGCTGTTATGTGATGAAAAACTGCAAAAGGGTGTGTGTCCACACTAGCAAAGTCATCACAACATCACAACTCATCACACACTTCTCAATAGAGAGATACAAAGGACCAGTCACACCTTAAACGTATAACAGTTTTATAAATCCTTTCCTTCAGAATCATTTGAGAAACATTCCTTACTATACATACAATAGATGAGCCAAAGATCTGAACAAAATAAGTATATATAAAAATACATTTTATTTCATTTTGCTTGTTTAAAAAAGACAACAGTTAAAAATCTGCATGCATCAGTCATCATAGAAAACGAAATGGTGCCATTCAAACCTTTCACATGCAGAATTAGATACAAAAAATATTTGCTATCACACATGTCATACATTCACACAGCAAACAGATCCTGACAACTTTGTCTAAACAAAGATCATTTTTCTTTTTACCAGAAACAAAAATCAAGAGGACGAGGAGACGTCAACCAAACACATCATAATACAATGAATTATTCAATGCTGGTTTAGCTTTGAATAGAAATGGTTGAAATGAGTAGTTTTAATGCATGACTTCATAACACGCATAATCAGAATAAACCTGTAATTGTGAGGCTGGAACACAACCAAACGTCTGCAAGGTTCAGGAAGATCAAGGTTTGTTTATTAGCAGTTTCAATTACACACAACTGTGATCACGGAGTTTCCAGAACTCTGAAAGTTCATCCGATTTGAGCTTGGCATAATTGTTTCCGCAACGTCGCGAATGAAGGGGTTTGGGAGAAGATTATGAGATAAATGATATGGAGGTGTTGATCTACTGTCTAATGATAAACTCATTTTGATGTGTCAGATCGGCAGCAGCAGTTATTTTCATTTCTGCAAATGGAGCTTTGACAATCGGAAGCTAAATGCTCCATGAACATGTGTAAAATGCTCTGTTGGGATACCAATCGTTGCCAAGGGATACCTTTGGGATTGTTCCTATTCAAGATTTGCCAAACAAGGAATTAATAAAGGAAAAAAGAATCTCAGAAATACCACCTGAAGCACATATGAATGACATTTTGAACAAAGAGCTCAATCAATCAATCAATTCATCTTTTGCAGATCTCAAAATAACTGATTTGATGTTGATTGTCCTCAGTTTTTTCTTCTTACATTCAGATACGTTTTCAGTCAACACAACTGGAACACAAACATCTTTGTACCTTTACATTACATGTAACACAAATCAATACAAACCAGTTAATGTCTTTCCTGCAGCTCAGCGGTAAGAGCATGACACTAGCAACGCCAAAGTCATGGGTACGATCACAAGGATTGCACATACTTTAAGGAATGTATAGCATAATAAAAGCCTCTGTCAAATGCATAGATGTAAATGTATGTTTTACACCGTAGTCAGTGCTATTCTGTCACTACATAAAGGATCTGTTTTGACCGAGATCCAAAAGTCCTCCTCACCGTGGTTGCCATTTTTCTTTCTCTTCTTCTTTACGGGTTTTGAGTCCGTGACTGTGGCCTCACCTTTACAACAGCAACAACAGCATCCGTCGCCCCGACGACAGCAACAATAATGACAACACACCAGCAACGATGTGAAGATGACGACCAGCGGCAGAGTCAGAAGAACGGCCAGGCACACTGTGTTGGAGACGCTCTGGTTGTGCTTGACTAAAGTGAAGTTCCATATATCACTGAAAAACTGCAGAATCGCCTCCTTCATGGTTCAGCAAGAGTCCTTGAAATCCCTCTGGGGTCCCTATAGAGATCAGATCCGATGTGATCCGAGTGATGAATTTTTAACTAGCGATGGAGTATTTTGCTGCTTGAGTCGGTTAAATACCGTTTAATTTTTCAGTGCAGTTTTGGGCTGGTGACGGAGTTCCATCCTGAGGAAATCTGTCAAGCTGGTTTCGTTGAAGGATGGATGGACAGTTATTCCTTTAATTCCAAACTATTGCATTTATGTGAAATAGGCCTGCTTTTGGGACCTAAGAACAAAGCCTTGTTCATGAGATGATTGGTTTTGAAGTCATAGATTCATATCTTGTGTCTGTGAGGACCATAGGTTGTGTTTATACTGGATGCATTCTTCAGCATCCGTCCCACTGGAGAACCCAACTCTATTTTAATCCCTTCTGCCTTGCCTCTCACGGATGTGATGGAATGAGGACATTTCTGAAAAGAGAGAGAGAAAATTAACTTCTAGGATAGAGCAGAAGTTGACTGTACTGTGGGTGCAGTGCTTTTGTCTCTCTCATGTGTTTCGGCTCTCATTTATATTGCAGAATTGAGTGTGGAAGAGTGGAGCCAGGTTAAGTAGGTCATGATATATTTCCTGCTTAAAAACACTTTTGAAAACTTTAAAAATGCGTATTGCTCCTTCAAAACATGGATTTTTATTTAAAGTTGCAAAACGTAACATGTGAACTCTCCATCTACACCTTAATGGTTTAAATTTGTAAATTTGTATAGATTTGTAAAGATTTGTAAACTTTCAAGATTTAAACTTTAAGCTTTATGTTGTAAAATATGATAAGGTATGACATCAGATCTTACACTGATTTATGTTCTTCCTCAAAAATGGTTATTTTAATCCACTACAATACATAGTAAAACCTTAATTTCTTTCATTACATGTAATATCTAAATGAATTGTTAAACAACCAATATATTTAGTTTAGAGTACATTTATACATCATTTTTTTTATCGTTTAACTTTGTAATTGTTGTTAAAATACAAATAATTTAATTTTTATTCTTATTTTAGTGTACTTTAGTTTTAGCTGTTGTATTTAATCACACCAAAATTAAATATATTATAGATATATTACAAAAAAAGATGTACACTACAATAATGATAAGTTTAAAAATAAGTTCTGAACAAGCACATCACAAAACTCTGAATGATACCAACATTATTCACAGAGTTAAAAGTTTGATGAGCATCTGCATTTTGCGTTTCATATATAGTGTGTTGCAAACCTTGTCTGAAGTTTCGGTATTACTTTACCAGTGTATGGTCCATATGTGCAGTGAGTTTGCCTAACTTCCTGTAAACTATTTCACAACAGGAAATCACTGTTGCTTTTGCTGAATAAATTTTCCTTTGCTATGTACTTTCCTTCTACTTCATTCTCATGTACTTCTCAGAAATACTTGTACTTAAATGTAATCGACCCATACTCCAAGAAAAATGTATGTGTCTTGTACTTATTCTTTTATAGTCTGCTTGTGAATACTTGTTTATAACAATGTAATACATCATATAATGATATACAAAATTCACACAGAATTATAATGTTAAGTTCATTTTATTAGTTTACTACAAGCATGCTTAAAGTGAGTTAAGACAGGTACTAGTTTCATACTTGTAGCACTTTATTTTTGCAATAAAAAAATATAAAATGTACTGTGCTGTACTGCACAGTAGCTTTACTATTGTTTATACTACTGTTTAAAGTATACTTTTTTCAACAAAAAAGAGGGCTTGTTCATAATTAATAGTATTGTAACAATAAAAAACTGATAGGGCATTTATACTTGTAAACTTACAATAGGAAACCTATAAAACATGTGAACTTTAAGTTAAAGTTCATCCAAAGGTAAAAATTATTTTATGACCTGCATTGGCTTTGTGTCCATACAAGCAAATGAGTTCCTCCACTGGTTGGTTTTCAACATTCTTCAAAATATCTTCTTTGGAGTTGGAGAACAATTAAAGTCGTACAGTTTTGAGTTCAAAGAGGATGGGTAAATTGTGAAACAATTTTAATTTTGGGGTGAATTATTCCTCTGAGTCTATGTCGTAAAATAAGCTTATTTATTTAAAGTATACTCAGAGAGTTTTCCATTTTCAACAAGAGATCAAAACATATATTTTCAAAAATCACGTTTTTTCCATTAAATGTCAATTAAACGACAGTTAGTTTATTTTGATTAGGCCAAAAAACATCTAGTATTGGAAATAACCTCTTCATGTTTTTGCATAAGAGAACAAATTAGAAGTTTTACTTGCAGCAGTTGGGACCTATAAATGAACATACTGTAACATGTTTGAAGTTTCAGTGGTAAACCATGCTTTCACCTTTACACCTGCCGTTACAGTTCTTTATTATTAGTTAATGTATTTAATTTCCGCTTTAAAGCGGAGCAAATCTGCACAGGTCTTCAGCAGCACAAGCCTTGAGAAGCCTCATGTTCATTCTTGTTTGATCTATGAAGGAATGGTAAACAGGAAGACTCTCTCAACTTCACACAAAACCAGGATGAAACTCTTGCCATCAGTTACTGCACAAAGATAAACCCTTTTAACTCATTTGAACCAAAGTCTAACAAATATTAAGCTATCAGAGCCAGAACTTGAATGATCTACATCGAAGATGCACAAGCAAATGTAACATTTTCAAAAGAAATGCATGATCAACCTTCAAGACAAGCGAGAACATGGTTTAAGTACAACCCCGCTCCTCAGGGCACTTTCTTAGTGTTTGTGAGAAGCTCGGGTTTACTCTACAGTAGTTGTTTAGTTTAGGAAAACAATTGCATCCACCCGTTGGAAACTCTGCATTAAACAACGTTACAGCATCTGCCTCATATTTAAACACTCGCCTGCTGCCAGACCTGTTATGGAAATATTTATAAAAGTAGAGAAGAGGTATGAGCCTCAACCTGCCCTTCATTTCTGCTGCCCAGTTGATATTCATGAAAGATTTGTATCTTCTGCGTTCTTGCTTCTGTGGATTCGTATTTGGAATAGTACTTAAATATAAAATACTAGAGCTGCAATGTCAACAGAATGGGATTGCCCGATATTAATCTTATAAAGGTCAACAGTTATATAAGCAATATCCAGTTAAGCCAAACGTGTTCCCATCTCCGGATTGTTCAACATGTGCTACATTTCACAACACCAAAAAGTCATATTTCTCAACGCAAGCTTCTTCATTAAACCGAATGTCAGTCACAGCGACAGAGCAAGGCAGAAGTTAAAGGGGCAGATGGCCTGAATCGAGCTGTTCTCACCCACGCCGCATGTGACAAACAGATGCTCGTCGGGCCAGCAATCCATCATTTCTCAGCACAGCAGTATTAAACCTTACCGGCTCAGATCAGGGACGGTCCAGACGTCTATCTCCAGTCCTCATTTCACTGCACTGACAGCCCGCAAGGCTTGTGTCCACCGCCGCTGTACCTGAACTCAGCATGAGAGAGGAGGAGTTGAGTCACACTTTCTCAATCTCTCCGGGCCGTACAGTATAAGAAAGAGCTCTCTGTCTGCTCTTCAGCTCTGTTGCCTGACACGCTGCATTCTTGTGGTTATTTTATACACTCAATTTCCCTGTGATGTCATAGAAAGAAAGAGGGCGGGCTTGTGTGTTTACATCGTACCCAGAAACACAGCTTTAGTAACTGGGAAGTGAAGAAAGGAACTGAAATAGGTGGAGCGCAAGAATGATTTTTTTCAAATGCTTTGATGGTTGGAGTTTAAAAATGTAAATGTGTTTCTTATGGAAGTACTTTCGAAATGATTGGTAAATAGACTGTGAGCAGTGGTTACGGCATGGCTTTAAAAATGGTTGTGTTAAAATGATACAGGTTGTGTTTAGTTTAGGCCTACAGAAGAACCATGGCGGTGAAACATGGCCACTTTTGTGTGAGAGGACCTGCACTCTATGTCGATAGAAATAGATCATTTATTATGTAGATCTTTATACACATCTGAAGACGTATATTACACTGCATTCATGTCAATAGATCCTTGCAGGTGTATAAAACATTCTATAATGAGCCATTATGTTCTATATTACATACACAGCGGGTCCTTTTTTGCGGATTTTGTTGTCATGTTTCTACAATAGCCTTAAACAGACACTACATCCTTTTACAAAGAAGCATAAATGTGGCATTTAAAGGATACGGTTGGATTAAACATCATATGCTTCCATGTATTACTCTACTTACGAAAAGTTTAAGACCTTTTGGCTTAAGAACAAATGGAACAACTTAATACAGTAAAGAATTAGTTACAAACTGGCTTGTAGTTACTAAGCTTTTAGAGTCCGATACAGTTTGTTCCAATAAAAAACTGTAAATGTTACACTTGAGAGTCATTTGTACCATTAATTCTTTCAATGACCTTGAAAGACTCATGCAGAATACTTGCAATAAGAATTATACTAGCTCATTTGTGAAATGTTTCCTGATATATAATTGTTTCAATGAATATTAAAGTGATGAGGAAAGCAAAGACATTTCTATACACATGAATTCAAATAAAGTATGGGAAAGAGGGGAAAAGAAGAATTGAAAGTTTATTTTGGTCACGGTTTAAGCATGATCTTCTCTGAGTCACTGAAGTAAGACAGCGAATTTCCAATACTGCATTTAAAAAAATACGCTACCTACTGTTGTTAAAGGCTATTTTTAATTTCAATGCTACACACTTCAACTGTCAGTTTTACTTTTCGTTCAAATTAAATATTGAAGAACCAATTTTCTATTGGACTACATGTTCAACACAGGCTTTATTTTAAAACTGTGCCTCTTCTGTCACGGGGAAGGAGCGGGGGGGATGGGGTGGTACCCTACAGTACATGGTTTTGTTTTTGTGCCCATTCACGTATATCAAATAAAGATAATGTTTTGGGTACATTCTTGTTATCTATGGACCTCCTGTGTACACCGAAATGTACAGTTACATGTTTTGATTCTCTAATATATAATTGGTTCATGATAGGTCCTAAACGTACATTAATATGTAAGAAATGTAATAGGGTAAGAAATCTCTCTTTCGAACGTTCTCTGCTTCAGTTCCTCGATGGTGGAACGATCTGCCTCTGGCTTCACGCTTGTCAGACTCGGTCTCTATCTTTAAGAAACACCTAAAAACTCATCTTTTCCGGCTACACCTAACTCACTAACTCACTTCTTTTCTAACTACTCACTCTATCAAAAAAAAAAAAAAAAAAAAAAAAATTCTTTTGTAACTTCGCTCTCTGTGTAACTCGGTAGCATTGTTGTAGCACTTGTTCACCTATTGTTGTATCGGCTATTTACTGCTTCATTGTCTCCTCGACTATTGTAAGTCGCTTTGTATAAAAGCGTCTGCTAAATGACAAAATGTAAATGTAAATGTAATATAACCCAAAAGGTATTATATTGTATAGTATGCTGTATTTTAAGGATACCCCCCAGCGACTGAAAGGTGCAGTTTTAAATCTTTGTTTCGGACAGTGAAGCAGACTGATCCAATGTCGTTTTAGACGTATCTGATGATGTGGATTTTTTATAAAGATTGGACAAAACTTCAACCTTCAGATTTCCTTACATACTCTCAACTTAAAACCTAGACGTCTGTTTTATGCTAAACGGAAAGAGGCAGACTAGAATCATCTCTCTCCGGCCTCTTTTTTTTCCATCATCTTACTGATTGACGTTCTGTCATCTGATTGTATCCTTCAGTTGCTGCACATTACACATGATCCCAATAGCACAGTATATGCTTGAGAACCATAAGAGTGTTGGCTATAGGAGCAACCCTACTAATGAAAAATAAAGCACGGAGCCTCTGAATCCAAATATAGTCCATGGCGTTACGAAGCAGCCACTGCTATAGCTCATGAGTCATTCTAATGAAATGTATCAAAGCAGTGCTATGGAAACAAGAGGAGGGATCAGAAAACTTGCTCTGCTATGCCATACATGGACCTACTCTACCAAGTTTCTATATTCACTGGCATCAGATTTACCCTTAAATTCATCGCTTTGTTAGGTCATGGATACACTGGCTTTGTGCATTTTCATTACTGAACCCACAATAAAGTTCCTTTCTTAAACAAGAAACTGAACATGAACGTGTGTGAAGCTGCACCAAGGTTACAGTTTCATGAATCTGTATTGAAGCTTGAAATTGCACTTCCTGTCTCCACACCCGCCATCAAACCCACCCACTGAGACCTATTTATACTCCTACATTATTTACTATAAGAGGTGGAAAGTAATGATTAGGTAATGAAGCATTGTTGATCGAAATTGTGCCTATGAAAACACAGCTTAAGCATTATATTTATATATATGGAATTTTTGAAAGAAAGTCGAAATAGGGCAGTACCCATTCAGTTTAAATATATTATATTTTTTTATATTCATTATTGGGTGAACTTTCCTTAAACTTAATACAGTATACAGTAATACATACTTTTTATATACTTTTTTTAGCTCATACTGTAGGTCTATTTTGTGATGTCACGAATACATCAAACAACTTTCTATAAACAGATTTATTTTACAGATAAAAGGTCAGCAATCACAATTTCTCTCTCTCTTTATGATTTGTGCAATGATTTTTTAACTTTTACAATTGCAAAATCATGTTAACTTCCTGCTCACCTTTGTGAAAATGTTGTGGATTTAAAGGACATTTTTCCTGTGTAACACTGCCGTTTAACAGAGGGATCACACTTTAATGCCTGATTTGTTCAGATGGACCATATTTAAGCAGAAGCACATAAGAGTTTACAGTAATGCACATTAAAAGACCTCAGGCCTGGACTTATTATTGGCTTTGAAGCCCTATAGGGCACTTCGGTGGTTTTCAGACCATATGTTGTGACATCTTGATAAAAGGACAAAAGCATGAGCGTGCAAGACGGTTGGTGGAGATTCAGCCTGAGACCATTCACTCCGACACGGCTGGAGAAGTCAGTAAAGCATGCTTTTTAACTAAGAGCTTTTTCTTCAAGCTACTGCAAAAGCTTTTTTTGTCTCCTGAAGTTGAATTGTGCTCTCGAAATATCCTGCAATTTCCTGCCGACAAATGGTGTGTGTCAGAATGGTGAGATGTGACCTTATTTCTTGCTTTGAATGACATGCTTATGACATTTTTCTACGCTCTATTGAAATAATGACACTCAATAAGAACAAGTTCATATTTTGAAGCCCAAATGAACCATTAAAGTTACTTTTATATCCAGTCATATCTTATTCGTAAAATAACGTTACAAGAGACAACATAAGCTTCTGTAACTCAAGGAAAAAACTGTTAAAAAGGTTAGGACCCTTAATCCAGTTCCTCTGAATATTTTTCTAGACGAGTTGAAGTATCACTTTAATATCTTTTTGTTTTACTAAAGGTTCTTTGGGGCATTTGGGGTTCTTGAGGTCATAAAAAGTTAATAAAGAGATGGTTGGACTAAATGTTTCAGTTGGTGTCCAAAATTTTTATTTTTCAGAGTGTACAGAATAAAAACGGAACAGAATATGTTTCAACATTCTTTATTTTGAATATTACTAAAGTTTACAAAAACAAAACAAATATTTGTGATTGGAGTGTCTTCATAGTACTCACATCTGCCTTGAATTTACAGAATGGTCCTTCAATCATTCTTCAGTTCTCAACCTGACTTTAAACAAGACTTATTTTTATCACATAATTTTTACTAAATTAAACGTAAGATTTATAATACAATTTCTTTAACCCATTTTTAAACAGTAACACTTCTGCATTTAAAGCAACTGCTTTTAGATCAAATGATTTTAAGATCACAAAATAAACTTTTAAAGAGTATAACTGAATACACAAAAGAGAAATCCCAAACTGTTAAAATATGTGCTCTTAAATGCATTGTAAGTTGCTTTGCATAAAAGCATTTGACACATGCATAAATGATAAATTCATGCTCCACCAGTCACTTTTACATGTAAGATGAAAGTTGTTTCACTGTCCTAACCCTAAGCTTAATTAAATTAACTTTAGAATTATAACATCTCCCTGCTGTTACAAACCACTTTTTACTCATTCTGGAAGATGAATTCACCTTACCTTTGGTCATGTATTGATTTCTGGTGAACATCTAAAACATTTGTATCTTCTGTTAAAATTATTCCAAAGACTTGAACTTGGTTTCTCATCCAACGGCCGTATGTGTGTGCTGCTGTTAGGAATTCCTCGCTCAGCCTCTTGCATTCATGTCCAGAGTGATTAGTTTGCAGCGTTCAGTGACTTGTAAAGAATCAGGGGGGGTTGCAGGGTGTTGTTGTGGTATACTCTCAAGTCTGTCTCTAGTAAGTGTATCATCAGGATAGTTATAGTGTGTCGTGTTGGCACCTGGGTCATGGATGTAATATCAACATTGTGTGGCTATTAATAAATTGCAGGAAAAGGGAATATCAGTGAATATCAAAATGTTAAAAATTATGTCATGGCAATGGAGGATTTCTTTTAACTGTGGCTGTAAGGTTTGTGACGCATTTATGGAAAGTATAGCACAAAAATGCTTTGTAGAATCCCATCACCAAGCAACCGCAGATGCTTCTGAATCCTTTCCACATCCATCATGAGACCAATTAAATAAGTCTATACCAATCGTATACATTTTTATACAAAGTTAAGTAATACAAAAAAGTTTGCTTATAAAGAATTTTCTTTTCAGGATTTTAAAGGCATAAGTATTGTATCCTTATATCCTCCTCCAGGGAGCTTATTACATGGACGGGAAGAGTTTGACCTCAAATCAAGCTGAACAATGCTTGAATAAAATAAATCAAAGAGGTTTACAAGCAAACGTGTTTCATACAAATCATAAAATTTTTGGCAACATTTGAAGACTATCATTAACCTGATGCACTTTCAGTGAGTGATAATACGCCTTTATCTCATATTTGTTATTTAATTTTTTTTGTCATGAGTTATTATTGATAGTTTTATGTTGTCACTGTGTTTTGCAAATATTAAACCAATAAATAGGGCTTGCCAACTTCCACATTTTTAAATATGTGCAGTGTTTTTTTTCATTTCCAATAAAACAATGAAATCGGACATCTGAGGTTTCTGAAGGACAATAACGATAAACAGTGCTGTAAGAATGTAGATAATAGCAACACAAAAATAAACATGTAATATATATAAAAAAAACATATAATACATATTATAACAGTGAATTCATTGAAAATGAGATCAAAGGTCTAAAATTTATTTTTAAGAATATCTATTGACAGGAAAACAATTCAATATACAAAACTATGTCTTTAGAGGTGTTTAAAGATCTTACTTTATGAACCATTTTGTTTTAATCGTCTTAGAATATTTTATTTTATCTACATAAAAGTCCATTTACATGGGTTTACCCGCCATGTTTCTACAATTAGCTTCTAAAGGACAGACTGCTCTGCAGAACAAGTTTTGTAAATATGTTCTTTTCCGCAAAGAAGCAAAGTCATAGAGCTTGGTTCAATCAGCCAAAAAAAGTATCCGCTGAAAACACATTTTATCACTCGATCCATGTTCACTAAATTTGGCCGATCTTTCAACCCAATCTCAATTTGGGATGACACATATGATGGCAGTTCAATTACATTTCTTACATTATTCCTGTAAATTTAACAGAAATATAAAATATAAAAATATTACGATATACAAAAGCTATAGTATAACTTTATAGTATAAAAAAGTTATGAGCTTACATATTAGTTATTGTGAACTTGATGCATAAGAATTGGTGTCCACAGCTGCCGATCACCATAACAAAGAATTGGTACATGTTATAAGTGGCAAAATCCTGATCAGAGCATTCCGAAATAACATAAGACAACAACAAATAATTTCACAACCAAACACAGAATTTGTATTTTGAATATTTTATTAATATGTAGAAAATGTATTAAAAAAGGAACTATACAGCACGTCTTAAGTTAATCTAGAGCTAACTGGATCGATAACATTAATATCAGGTTATTTGACAGAACGTGGTCAGTGTTAGGGAGAAATGTTTCAGAGAACGTTCTTTTGCACATGTTAGTGTCACTGCTTCAGTTGTGTTCATGCTAAACACACACTTTCAAAAGCCATAGAGGTAAAGGATAAGCAGTCAAACGTTGCATCCTTTTAGGTACAAAAAGGAAGGGAGTTTTTACAATCTCATGGTAAAATGAAATAATTGGATACAAAAGCTATAAATACGGCCAGCACAACAGAGTTTCAAATACTAAATCTGGCTAAGTGGATGGTGGGCATGTCAAGGGCACGAAACGGCTCTGCCATATGCCGAGTCAATGAATAATGAAGGAAAATCTGCCTGTGTGTGAAGTTGTCCCAAAACGCTACACTACACTACATTCTCTGTTCCTATTTCAGAAAATAAATAGTGTGAAACCACAAAACAATTAATTTGCTAAATGAAACAAAATAAACAAAAACATGCGCCCTTCCTCAAGTTCTCCACGGAGGAACAACTGGGAAATGTTGCCTTTTGGCGCAGGTGAAATCTAAGCCTTTTCTCAATGTGAACTGCAGTCATTTTGAGCTGATTAAGAATTAACTTGGTTTCCAATTCCCATCGCAGCTGTTCCTGTAGTCTAATAGTTTTAAATAGTAAAGAAGGAAAGCAAAGGAAAGAAAGTCTTTAAATAAGAAATCACAGTGCCGTCATTCAGAAGAGACTTATAAGGAGATCTGTGACCATAAAAATGTTAAGAAAGCAAAAACAGAAGAATGTATGGTCTTTCTCTCACATCCGCCACTCACTAATAGACAGGACATACAGATTTTGCAAATCACTGAAAACAAGACAAACTGTTTCGATGGTGAGTAAGGTATCAGAATTCATCTCAAAACATTTTTTTCAAAATCAGTCTGTATCTCTGTTTTAATGTTATGGTGAAATTAAATTCTAACATCTCAAAGTTCTTACAACCAATAGGTACATTATTTATAGTGAGACCATTACTTATACATTGTAATGAAAGTAACAGAAAAAGGTTAAAAAACATGACATGGTCGTACTGTCACTCCTTCACAAACCTTTTAAACACTGGAGAAAACACATTGAGGTGATGTTAACCTGAAATTATATTTCTGTCAAAAAGTGATGAAAGACTATGCTGTAACATCCACTGAGAGTTGGATTGCTTTTTGTGATGCCATAAGTGCCAAACCCATTTAAAAGTTGGTGTAAGTCATAACTACAACAGGAACAGAAATTAATCCTTCAAACGAACATGTCCAAGTCAATCTCGAGTAGTTCTACAATGAAACAAATAAAAATGTAAATTTTCGTGCACTCAGCTATAAACCGTTACCAACCGAATATTCTAAAACATAGACATGTGCATTTGTTCTTTCAAGTCTACAGGAATTTTCAACTCTCAGAATCAGTTATGAGAGTTTTCCATTTGTACATAACAATGTTCTCAGGTAAAAAATCAAACCTGATGTTTAAACCAACATCAGTTTTATGGGATGATGTAATGGGGTGTAATATACGGATGTAATGCTCACCAGGCTTAAGGAGAAAATTGTCCAATTTCAGCTCAAAAAAGATGGAAATCCCAGTACAACTTTAAATGAACAGTAAAAGCTTTGCTGTGTTGTATCGTTGATCTAAAAATTTAAAATTCTCTCATGAAATTCTCAACCCTTAAGTTCCTCCAAACACAAAGAAAGATATTAGGAAGAATGTTACACCAACTGGGATATTGAGGACACATTGACTGCCCCTGTCGAAACAATATTTTTTTGGTGTGAATTAAGATTTATTCTGGGGCATATTTGACTACCGTTTTATTTTTCTTCACTATGGTTCCACCATAACATTCTTCTAAATATCTTACTTTGTGTTCAACACTACAGAAAATATAGGCCTATGCCGTTTGGAACAGCTTGACGATTGACAATTGATGGCATTATTTTCATTTGTTGGTGAAGTATTCCTTTAATGTAAAAAAGAAAATGTTGTAGTTTAATCATGTCTTTTGGACCTCATATTTCAAAAATCTTTGGTGTTTAAGGTTTAAGTAACATTATTACTTAATCTTTTCCCCATTTTTTATTGTATTTTACTAATTTTAATAGCAACATTGTGGGAATATTGTGTTCTGTGATGCTCTGACAGTACAACTGGACAACTACGTGTTTCATTTGAGAGGAAAATGAGTTAATTTAAATGAACCATATTGGCCTCGGGGTGCAGTACGATCAATACAACGAATATAATAAGTCACAAACAAAAGTTAACAAATTGAGTTACTTTTTAAAGGTATTTCATATTTATAAAAATAGAAGCATCTAATTTTTAACGACCATTCAGTTTACTCTAAAATGTTTTATCTTAAAGGTTGAAAATGATCTCTTCACAGAATTATGAGGTTCTTTCCGCAGGCTTAACACTGTAAACATATGCATCTATTCTTATTCTCCAAAACCTAAACAAACAGTTTAACACGAAAGGAAATCACTGAACCTCAAGGTTTACCATACATCAGATTTTCGTCAAAGGGATTTTGTCAGTCAAAAATTGAATTAAGTTACAGAACTCTGTGTGTCGTCCTCCGTCTACAGTGGGTATAAACAGAACTTGCAGGACGGTGGATTATTGGGTGGATCTCCTCCGCTTCCCGCTGATGCTGCGGTAGTTGAAAGGTCTCATCTTCATCTCCACGAATGGGATGGAAAACTCGTGGCCTTTCCAGTGATACCAGTTAATTCCCTGTGGTTGTCAAACATACAGGGTTACAACAGAAACATCACAAAGATGAATACACATTTTCAATGCAAAGCTGAGGAACGCATCTTGAATAACCTTCTACTATGAATCATGCGCCATAAAACTTCCAAAAGTTCATACACGTCTAAAAAACACAATAGCATAGACAAGAAAAGAGGATCGGGACCTAATGGCTTGTTATAAGTAACAAGCCTTTGAGAAAAACTGAACTGAGAGCAGACAGTGGAACAACGGAACAGGACACAATGCAATTGAGCAATAACGGATCTAGAAAAGTTTTATCTTTAGAAACAAATCTCACAGTTGTCAGTTTTGTTCACTTATGCATATTTCTTTCCTTTTACTACCTGATATCATGAACAAAACCACAAAGAATGAGTCACGGTGCACAGAGGCTCTGAAGGTGTCGGATTAAACAGTTAGAGGTAATCACAATAAGATCGGTCCTTTGTTTTCATATGATATAAATCGAATCATGATTGACACACGATGAAACATGTGAAAATAATCTGATAAGACACCATGTGCAGAATTTGTAAGTCTACTAGGACGACTGCATTTGAAAGCAGTGAATATGTGGAAATCCAGAATAATGGAATAACTTTTGGTCATTTTGTTTTTTCCAATATGTGAAGTAAAACCACTAAAGGCAAGTCAAGGCCATTCTGCTTATCTTTGAGAGATTCTTTACTTCTTTACTTTCATTATCATTCCTTTTATCCAAATACACAGCAGAAATGACTAAATTGATTTAGGTCAATGGACAAATTTCATATTTATCTGCTGATGTTATGAAAAGGGAAATGTGATCCACACCAAGGGTTCTCAAACGTCTACTTTTAACAGTCCAAATTGGAATTCTCATCAATGTCAAAGGAAAAAAATTGCTGTAGTTATAGTGGTAACATCACAGGTTCGAGAACTAGAAAGAACTGCTGGATACATTATGAATATGCCACAAAAATAGACAATTATTTTATTAAGTATTATGAGCTCAACTTGGCCCAAATGATATTAGAAATGTGTTTTGTGACATCCTGAAGAGTAGTAGTTTGGAGAGGCTTTCGTTCAACTGCGACGACATCCGTGAGTACCTGGCTTACCTGACTATGTCTGGACTCTCCATATTTGCCATTAAGGTTGGCCCGATGACAGTTTTTATACCACCAGGCTCCCTTATAGGACAGAGCACAGTTGGTGACAGCAATGTCATTGTCCTTATCCTTGGTAGAGAACGGTCTACTCTGGTGGTAGCTCAGAGAGTCACCTGAGGTCAAAACACAGCATAATTACGTGTTAGATACTAAATGGCATCATTCTCTGAGGAAGTACGATCTAAAAATACTCAAACCACACCTGCCGTGCCATTGTATTCTCCTATCCTTAGTTTGTAGAGGCTTTTGGAGTCTCCGATGGAAAACCTGTCGTAGTTGGCATAAACCGACTCTTGGCCATCTTTCATATCGATGCGCAGCTCATATCGACCTTGAGCTGAGATCTTCTGAATGTTGTCCAAACCTGAAAGTGGAAATAGAAAAATAAGTCTAAGGAACACTATCTACCCATCTAATTTCTGTGTTTCAGCCTATCAACATTTGAAAATACGGCTTTTTCAGACATGCTCGGCACTGATAAGAGCCTGTAATTTCATATAAAAGCTGTGCTTTTGTTTGGTGGTCCATCTCACACTCCCAGACTGAAGAAAAAACTATAGATGAACAGCCGGTGTATTGAAGATAATCACATTTTGTGACTGTGGCAGAGAAATTACCTGTCTTTGATATAGTAGATTTAATAAAAAAGACACCATCTGTTTTTAGCCCTTTCACGCAGTAATACTGCTAAAATACTACAAAATGACTAGATAAATACACAAGTGTGCTGTTCACACAAGCAATAATGTTCCTTTTTCCAAAAACATATTCACACAACACTATCGAAATAGATGTCATTAAGCAATTGCAACAACAACATCTGTGCCTCTTGGTTTTGTCTCTGAGAGTATGTTTACTCAACAACAATGTACGAGAAATGTAAAATTGGGTTTTCCAAACATCCCATGTTCACCGTTAAAATGATCCCTGGAAATACAACATTATGCATACCAAGCCAGTGGCTGGTTATGTCACTTTGTAAAGAAACGCATAAAACACATGTGTGTGATGTCACTGTCTTCCCAAATATTCTTCTTTACAGTTTATCTGACATAATTGTTTTCAAAACTTGCACTTTGACAAAAAGATAACATATTTATATGTCCATTTGGAGTTACTGTAGGAATATGGTGGTGAATTGTGTGTAAGAGTATCAGTGCTGCGTCCAGATAGAACAAGCTCATTCTAATTGAAACATAATGTTCTTAATGTGGAGTCTTTATAAACTTTTGTCAATAGATCCTCCAAAGATCACACAAGTAAACATCTTAAAGTTAGTTGACTTACACAGGCTTATACCCGCAGTGCTATTCTCTTTTCACACCTATACATTATACTGGTAGTTAGTTGTAATGTTACTGGTTAACAGTTGTATTTTGAAAAGGTTGAGTTCACACATGATCTCTCGCCTGTAAACTGTACTGTATCTATGTTTGATTGAGTAGGAATTCATCTTAAAAGTGAACTGATACCAAATCCTGTAAATTTACGGCGGAGCCTGAATTAAACAGAAAGAGTACTAAACCACCAAACATGGCTTCTTTAAATGAAATTTAAGAAGAAATCCTATTATATATCGTGAATGTAATTTTTACACAGATGGCACTCAATATAAAATTGGGGTTTTATTAAGGAACAGGTCTCGTGCTGTTCTCACTGCTCCATATCTAAATTATTACAAAACCTTATCACTTTTATCACAGTTTTGGACTTAGTCCCGCACACTATCAGCAATAAAGAAAATTAAAAAATAGTTTAATGATTGTATCAAATGGACCACATAGTAGGAGAACAGGGAATAATGTAATGAGGTTAATTCTAACAGCATCATTTCATGCAAAAACATAAGAGGAATAACATAATTCATGTAGTAAATGAAAAAATTCCTCACGGCATTCGAGGCCCTTTTGAACGTAATGGCAAACAGAATCACTGTCTATGTACTCTCAGAATGACTTTTCATATACCTCTCGCTACACTTGTGTGCTCTCAGTACGCGTACATTTCAGCCCCATTACTTCAATACACAATTCAGAAGTGTCATGAGCAGGTGAGGGATTATAAAGAGAGCACAGGGACCCTGCAGAAGTGAGAAATACATGTTTAAGCATAGCTTTTTCTCCCTAGACTTGCTCTCTGCTTTGAGTGGATGAACAGATGAGGTCTGCAATCCTTGTCTCTGCCAAACTGTGAACTTGATGAACAGACGGTGTTGTCTGTAGGGGCTGTACGTAGGCTGATGTTAACACTTGGCAACTAAACAGTAAAGTTGTGTAGCACACCATACCATCATTATTGTATAGAAATTGCTTTTACATTTTTTATTTAGGACTTCTTACTTCCAGATTTCTGCACAATTATAACTTGTTATTTTTATGTTGTTATTTTTGGATATTTATCTTTATAGTTTACTCATTACTTTCAATCTAAAAATAAAAAGTTATAAAACCAGGAATTCTTGAATCTACAGGAAGATTGAAAAAACAAACCGTTGCATTATTCACTGTGCGAATTTTATGCATTGTTATAGCATTTTATAACAGTTTTACACAATGCACGATCTCACTGCTGCAGAATTCAATTTCTCCTCAAAAGATGAAATCTTTCAATGAGCACCTTCCACACTAAATCTGGCTATAAAAAAAGTCTTATCCAGACTTAAATGGAAGTCAACGCACAATTTGAATTATTTACTTGTTGCCTGTAATCCATAACACAAGGCTTTTTTTGGTATTCAAGTGAATATAATTATAGTTAATAAGATTTATGCATAAGGGATAACACGTAAAATAGGACTCCATTGTTTTCTGTCAAATTGGATTTCTGATGAAAATAATTACTGAATCGTTTAAATAAAGCCTGACAGCTGGGAGCTGAGTGTTACCACAGTAGAACGATGTGCCCTGGAAACACACACTTCTGTACACACACTTCTGTACACACACACACACACACACACACACACACACACACACACACACACACACACACACACACACACACACACACACACACACACACACACACACACACACACACACACACACACACACACACACACACACACACCACACACACACACACACACACACACAATGCACTCACTAATAGTGCTTTTTGTGTTATTGTTTGCTTTATTCAGAGCAGCACCATTAAAAACATTTATGCAGTTGCCAGTTGTTTTTTTCCAACATGAAGAACAATGCGTATGTCTTATTTATTAGTGTCCTGCTTATAAAACCAACCATAGATAATTCCTACAGTAAAAGTTCTCCCAAATGGGAAAAAGGCCATTATTAACTGACATTTGATAAACACAAAGAAAGATATTTTGAAGAATTCCTTTATGGTTGCGTTTTTTCTGTTGAGCACGAAATTTGATATTTTGAAGAATGTAAAACACAAAAAGGTTCTGGGGTAACTGACTAGTGAGGGAGATTTTCATGACAGAAGTTTAAAGAAAACAGCTTATGTTTTGTTCCATTCAGTATATGCTCCTTTTCTCTGTCATCCTCGTCAACATTGTTCAACAAAAATCAATAATTCAATATTTAATATTTTATGATGTCTAACAAGTCAATTATTTGCCATTTTCTCTGAATAATCTCCGCGTTAACTAGAGGTTAAATACTCAGATAAAGGGCCTCCACATGGCCAGCTTTCCAAAAGGCCTTGTCAGATGGCGAAAAGCAACATTCTGATGGCTAGTCGACAGCACTTATCATTGAATTACATTTCCAGCAATGATTCCTAAATAAGACTTCTTGATCTTAAGAAAAAGTGCTGACAGAATGTAGATGGCCAAATAGGGAGTGTTTTTTAATAGGTTATCACGTAGCAGCTTTTCTCAGACAGCACTAACCACTTCGTCCATAATTAAAGTCTGTTTCACGTCTTCTTACCGAGCCAGAACTCATCCTCCAGGTTGCCAAAGCCAATCTTGTAGTCACTCCACTTCCTGGAGAAATCAGTCAACCCGTTCTGACGTCGCTGGAACACCTGAAGTATATTAACAAGGCAACAGTTGACTCATAGCCAGTTCAATATAATGCATTTGTCTTTTTCAAAGATAGAGACAGCCTTGGTCAATGTTTATGATCAGTGTACAGCACAGGTACAGTAATTGGCATCAAATGTTGTGCTTTCAATCCAGGTCGCTTGTGTGAGATGTTCCCCCAACAATTTTTGGAGCAGGAAAGTAAAACATATTTCCAGCTTCAACATGATGGTAGCTCAAACATATTTAAATCAAATCAATCTCTTTACTAGTTTTAAATAGAACTAATGAATAAGTTAGGGTTTATAAGGGAGTGTTGCCAAACGAGAAACATCCTTTAATTATTTACTAATTCTCATGTCATCCCAGACCGCTTCTCTGCAGATCACAAAAGAAGATAGTTTGAAGAAAGTTCAAATGAAACAACTATCAATGTATGGACATAAAACCACATATCTCAAAATAAAGTATATATAATGTGTATAAATGAAGAATGAATCCCAGTTTACATTTTAAATCTGTGTGCCTTTCCTCTGATGAAGAACACAAAAGAAGATATTTTGAAGAAGTTGGAAAGCAAACAACAATGACGATTATTGTATGGACATAAGAACACATTTATCAAAACATCGACTTTTGTGTTTTAAAGTGACAGTTCACTGCAAAATAGAAAGCATGTCATCATATATTTATTCTAGTGACACAGTACACCTGTATGAACTAATTCTTATGCAGAACACAAATAAGATATTTAACGAAACAGCAGTGGCACCCATTCACTTCTATGAGATGAACTCGAAATCAATACAAGTGAACAAGAGTCAACTTTCTTCAAAATATCTTTTGTGTCCTGTTGGAAAAAGAAAGTCATGCAGGTTTGAAAGGGTGAGTAAATGATGACAGAATTTTCATGATGTAGTCATATATTGCACTCACTATCCAGCCTCCTTCGTCTGTGATCATGTCGCAGTAAACCTGCACACCCTGACTGAGGTCTCTGTTGATGTAGATGGTGTAGACTCCGCTTAGGTTCTCTCCGTTCAGCAGATGCTGAGCACAGTTCTGTGGCGTGGGAAACATTCTGTTTCCTGAGGAGGAAAAGGGTTGAGACACATCCAACACAACAGAACACAGAATGTGAAAGGCCGTACAGAGGTTAATGAGTGATGATACACCTCACCGCTCTGACGGGAGTGAGAATTCATCTGGTGTTATGAAGTGCTATCTTTGGACCTGTGGCGACTTTAAAGTCACAGCTTCACTGAATGAGTTTGGTTGGTTTTGGGAATCAGGTTTACTCAGAGAGTTTTATTACTGATTCCAACTAAATGAAGTCAGAGCGTGAATCTGCACCTAATGTGGGGAATGATCCAGATAAGATGCTTAGAGAAGATGTGATGGATTTGTACCTGTTGTGAAAGTAGTAGAAACAATAGCGCTGGTCTCTAATCCTCTGGCGGCTTGCAGTCTCACAGTATATTCGGTGGTCTCTGCCAGACCTTCGAGGCGAATCCACGTGTCCTCGGCATCCAAGATCAATTCCTAAAACACAATGACAGACTGTTGGGAGAGACTCAAACGCACAAAGGCAGTAGCACCACAAATATTGTGAAACCAAATTATACAGACACTAAAACATGGCCAAGAATGATACAACAAAGAGACATCAATGTCTGGATTTTAGTGTTTTATTTGTATTTAAATTAATTGATTTGGCCCCCTAAATATTGCTGATTTATGAGCATTATTTTGTTGGTAAATTCTCAGTTAAGCATAATGACTTAAATAAATTGTTGATCACAATGATGAATTCACATGTAATTCATTATATTTGCACAAGATCTTAAAATACGCTTAAAAGATCTTTCAAATTTTTACAATCTTTATGTAAATAAACTTTACAATTAAACACTATAAAATGATCCTAAGCTTTATATAATCCGTGGAATCAATCCCATGAGCTTTTCATGCCATGCTCCGACCACAAAGCTACAGGAAATGTCATTTTTTTATTTTTATACAAATTCATTTTTATACTGTTTTGCATACTTTATCGTTTCTACATTGTTTGGAAATATTAAGTGAAAATATATCAAAAGTTGAGAGACAAATAACAAACACAATAATTCATTACACAGGAGCATTCTTTGCGACAAATGCAGTTTTGTCCTATTAACTATTATATTCCCTGATCCTTGTGGATGAGGAACATACATCCACAACTAACAAAATCAGATCACAGTGGTTAAGGAACCGTCTGACAACCTGTTGGGTTCTCCAGCTGCTTAATGTCTGGTACCCTTCCTCTGCAAGTATTTTCTGCTGTTTGATTGACAGCCCTGAACCCTTGATGGGGGAGGCAGAGGCTTATCGAGCTCTGGTGCTGCTGCTGTCGGGGAGAGATGACTTTCTATTTTGGTCTCTTGCTCATGACAGTTCACTTCCGCTTATTTGTTTTTGAGAAATTCACTTGTATCTGCCCTAGCTGCACTGGCATTATTTCCTACACGTTTGTCATTTCATTCCTCTGCATTGTTTTGTTCTTTATCTTACAGGTAAGACATTCCCCATTTTTTTAATATAAATGTAAGCGAATCTGCAATAAAGGTGTAAAAGCTCTTTGGTGTGAGTCACGATGTTCAGTCATTTGATAATTTAATTTCTTAATGTATGTAATTTTTTACATTTAATATTTAGATCTGATCTGATAATCATCATATGTTCAGGCATTATGGATTTTACTACCACTGGCACAGCTGACCTATCAGAATTGAGTATTCCAGGAAGGCATATAATAAGCAGATTTTAATTGAAAGAAAAATGCATATGATATGCCAGTAGGGCATACATCATTTGTGCATCACTGACACCCACTGGACAAACACAAGCAGTATTACAGGTCACACTGTGACATTTATTGTGTTTGTCCACACACACACACACACACACACACACACACACACACACACACACACACACACACACACACACACACACACACACACACACACACACACACACACACACACACACACACACACACACACACACACACACAAATGTATTCAAATATACCCGTAAATATAACCCTTACCTCATTAAGTCTGATTTAGAAGATTTGATTTAGAAGACTAAAAATGTCCCATGGACAATCACAGACAATCAAGCCAGCCAGATCACTTAAAGATTGTGAATGCAGATATAAGACAGCAATCATTAATTAAAATAATGTAATTATTTAAACTGTGCTATATCTATATGTAAAAGACTGTAGCGTTGCCGAGGAAATGACTTCAGGGAAGCCTTTGTTAGACAAACTGTGTCTAGAATAGAGTTGTTAATTGACTTCATTTGTATTTATCGAGTTACAGTTAAGCAATATATTTCAATCGTGGCATTCCTATAGGCGGATTTAACAGATCTAAAAGCTCCCAAAGCAGGACAACCTCTCTGGAATACAGACAAATCTTGTGGTGCTTTACATTAGATAATAAAGATCAATAGTTCAACCAGTTTAATCCTGGTGGAGAAAAAAATTAATAAATTCGCCAAAATTTTACTCTGCAATATATTACATTTTATTCTTTCCAATAAAGTGCTAAAAATTACTTAATTCATTAGCTTACGTTAACTTACAATGAACAACACTACTGCAGCATTTGTAATGTTAGTTTGTGTTATTTAAAAAGTTATTTATACATTATTAAAATCTAAAGTCTTAACATTGGTCAAAGCATCATGAACTAACATGAATAACTGTAATGATGTGAATTAAAATTTAATAATGCATTGTTAGATATTGTTAGCTACTGCATTTACTAATGGTAACAAAGAACACTTTTTTTATTGTTAATGGTTAAGAACACTTTTTTTTATTGTTAATGGTTATCATATAGTGTTGTAATTGTATTTCCTTAGGTTGAATCAATATGACACTTGCCTTTCGGCTGCCGTCTGCAGCCTTATACGTGAGCATGTAGTTATCAATGTCGGCGATGGGCGGTTGCCAGGATATGAGGGCACTTCGATGGTTGACCTCACTGGCCGTTAGGTTCTGCGGGGCATCCATGGCTGCAAGCATCAAAAATTTAAAAGATGAGTAAGTGTGATCATGTATATTCAGCATGTAAACTACAAGATCCAACGTTGCAGTTCTGTTTGACAAGCCACTCTGTTTAAAAGAATAGTTCACCGCCCCCAACTCCACATTTTTGTCATTAATTATTTACGCACATACAGTTAATAACATGTGCGACTGTTTCTTATGTAGAAAAAAATATACGATATTTGGGGAAATGTTTCGCTGGTATTCGATAGGTGTAATGCCAGTTGGTTACCAACATTCTTCAAAATACCTTCCATTGTGTTCTGCACAAAAAGTAAGTCAGTTTGGAATGACTCGAGGCTAGATAAATGTTGAAATGTAGAAACTAGTGTGTTTAGAGCTGTGTCGTCATATCTGCTGTCATGTAAACAGACCTTATACCTGGGGCTATAAAGACCATGTGTGTGCACATGATATAGCTTTCAGACAGATCTGCTTCAGTGTAAAAACAATTAGTTCATGTTCTCCCAGCCTCCTGTTTCCCAGTTTGATCTCTTATCTGACAGCATGCCACTCTGTCTCCAGCAGTGCTCAACACACACACATAAGCACGCGCACACTCTTTTTTCATCACTACACATGCTGATGCTATCTTTTTTGTATTCTTGCACAAAAACGTATGGTTCTCTTTAATTCTTGAAAAAAAGCACTTCTGAGCCTTGCTCTCGTTGTGTACAACTGTATACATAGGGTGCCCTAGATCTGAGATGCGTTTGTTACATGAGACAACCTTTAAATCAATAACATTATCTGTCAAACAGTTTAATGAAGATGCGGAGTCAGAGGATTATGAATTTATGCGTATAATAAGTATAATAAGTATAATAAGTGAATGCATTTTTAATACACACACTTTACTAAACCTTCTTCGTTGGGTTTACCATCAATACGACCGATCGGCAAACTAAAAAAGTGTGGGAGTCGAGTCTAGAACAACAGTGTGGAGACGTGGAGAGATGCTCCTGTGCAGATCTCGGAAATTCATTCATATTCACGTCCTCACCTTAATCGCTTTAACATTGGAGTTGGAAATGTAATCTAAATCAAAATGACAGACAGCACTAATCCTAAAATAGGCAGGAAATTTGTTAGTTGTTGTCGTCTTAATTATCCCCGTAAGCTTCCGTAAGCCGCAACATAAATGCCAAAATGATGTGTCTTTGACACCTCAGCCCTGTCGGGTGGGGGATGCCAGATTCTTAAATACCGAAGGATTATATTTTCACTTGGTTTTTGTAGACATTACAGGCAATTGTTGTTACTATTGGCAGGATCAAACTCCAAAGTTACCAGAGCAGAACTGTTTCTAGATTAAACCTCCATTAAGAAGCCAAAAAATCTAAAAAGACCATACCAACAAACTTCATTAAGTCATTATGTGTCAAGTTTCGAAGCGTTGGCACGGAGGTTGCGAAGCCAATGGCCTGTGAATCTTTTATGTGCAAATTAATTTCCTATAAACAATCCAAACTAATGAAGTATTCTGCGAGGGTCGCTTGATTAAAGTTGAGGTCTAATGCGTCCAAACGCAGCCCTCCCACCAAATCTCTTTAATAGACGGGCTAAACGCTCAATGCAGAATCAAGCGATTCCATTTAAAAGTGGAGCTTGTTCTAGTTCAGACTTCTGTGTGGATACCTGTGGAAAAGACTGTTGGCCTCTCTCACTGTGGACAGCTAGCTGTAAGGAAAGAAGGCCGGTGATGCGGATCTCCTCTTTGTTTTCATATGGGAATAGCAGTTTTGCTGACCGCAGTATTATGTTATAAAAACTCCAGAAATAAAGCTTTGGCCTTGTTTCTGGTCCGCATGAGCTGTCCATCTCTGCTAAGGGGAAGAGGATGATAGCATCTGTTGGGAAGTACATAATCTAGTGATGCTCTATAAGATATCAAGTTGAAGATCAAACCAAACCGAAATGAGCTACAGTTACTGGAGATAAACTAGTCATGCTTATAGAAATACAGTGCATCCTTACATTGTATTGATTTAATTAATTAAAATGAAAGTTATAATTTTATGTACATAGCATTCCTGTAAAGTCCTTTTAATTCATGTTGTACAAAAAAGTAATTGTAGGAATAAAGTGTATTGTATGAATACATTGTGCTTGAACACATCGTTCATCCTAAAAGAACTAAATTGCTGTCAGTTTGCAGTTTAATACATTTTTTTAAATAAAAATGACCTCAGAACATTTTGATATCTTACATTCTTCAAAATATCCCATTTTGTGTTTAACAGAACAAAAAATTATGAAGTATCACAATAAAGAGAACATGATGAAAGAATCTTTATTTTTGGGTGAACCCTCCATTTTAAGAGGAGTGGAAAAATGCCTTAGAAGTGGGCATTTGTAATATACAGATTTTGTTCTGTTCATTTAACAAAATCTTTTTTTCACACAAATGAAAACTGTTTTTTTAAGGCGCCTCAGCTGCTGGAATATAACAGTTTTTTAGGGGTCAGTATAGCGATGTCTTACTATTTATATTTCTCTTATTTACGTTTTTGTTTACTACATTATACTGCGGATGTTTATTTATTGTGTCTTTGGTGGTCTTTCTACTGGGGCTATATTACTGTCAACCCCTTGTCAACTTTCACATCATGCTGCGTTTCTCAAAATGTGCCATAACACATCTTATGTTTTATGCATGTCAAGAGGTACAAAAAGTGCTGTCTAAAAAAAAATCACATCCTTTACTAATGACACAAACAACCACACACAGATCTCAACACTTACGCATACATAAAACACAAGCAAGGTAAAAACAAGCTTCTTAACTTGGAAAAACTCAACGACAATAATGTATGCAAAATGGACAACCAATCAAACAATATGGCCACACTTTCTTGCCCAAGTGCATGCTGGATAGTCAAATGGAGCTGAATCCTAAAAAATATTGTTTCAGCGTATGCATATTTCAACTACAAATTCCTTTCATCCCCTGTGGTGCTTGTTGGTTTGATATAAAATATATGAGCACATCATGATAGGAAAGCTGCTTTGAGAGATGCTTTTTAAGATTTTAAAACTTAACTGAGATCAACTTACGTGTGACCAAGTTGGCGATGACAGTGCCGCTGGTGAGAGGGCCCTTGGTGGCGTAGAGGGCCACTGAATAAGCGGTGCTGGGGATGAGCCGACTCAACTGATACTCCTGCTTGTTACCCTCCACCAGAAAAGTGTCAGCAGTAACTAGAGAAAACAACAAGAGCATTCAGGATTTCACATTTCGGCCGACCACTTACCAATTTAAATCTTGAATATTCATATATTCAGTGTTGAAATCTCAGATCAGCAGTCACTAAGAACATATGTACAAAAGTAAGAGCAAATAACGTTGATGATATTAGACATACTCTGGTTCCGGGTGAGGGTGAGCACGTAGTTATCAACACTGGCGACAGGAGGGTTCCAGCGCAGCAGAGCACCTTGAGGTGTGACATTCAATGCGGTGAGCTCCACAGGCATGTCCATAGCTGTGTGCAAAAGAGGATGCAGGTTAGAGACAGGCCTGCCGAGGTAATTGGCAGCAGTTTCCTCCTCACCAATTTTTTCCCTTAACGTGCGAAGGCATAAAAATAGATCACCTCGGCAGCTTGGAACTTTTTTTGTTGTGATTATTTGGCGGGAGAAGATCACAATTTTCTTAATTATCCTCCAACGTGGGAGAAAATTAGACATTCGAATGTGTGCGCCACGTTTCCTTAGTGAGTAATGAGGGTCATTTCTTTCTTTCATTCTCAATCCGTGCTGTGTTCTTTTCAGACGTTCACAGATGGCCGGTCTCCTTCCTGATAGGAAAATCACACTCTCCCGTGTGCAACGTGGCATATGTCCTCTTAGTTGAGGTCAATGGGCTGCAATCACACATTATCTCCCTTTACTGTCCCACGCACATCTTTGTTCTGCCAGCCTCGCTGTCAGGAGCCAATATCACTTCTACAGCAGTAGAGAGCTGACCCTCCCATCAGATGCCGTTGACTCGCCTCCAACATTTCCTATGCCCTCTCACTACCTTCTGGAGAAGCGGATCTCCAGCACCTGACAAATTTCAGAGGCAAATCTTCTTCCCCCCAGTCCCTCTTCTAAATCTTGACAAACCCAACCCTTGAGATACAGAATCCAAGTTCTCCTGTATGTGAGCTAGATGTTCTTCTATAGGTTAGAGCCGGGACACCGATCCATCAAGTTTTTCAACAGCCCATTTCATTTTTAAGCGGAAAACACTATGCCAGACGTTTGTAAATCCTATTAATGATAAGCTGTTTCCCAAAAAGCCGCTTGTCAGTTTTTATTGTTCAAGCATTGGAGGTAATTGTTGTACACGCTGGCAGCTTTACATTATTTGCCTGTCATACTTTTATTGGCTTTGAACAAAACTGTCAGGTTTTATGTCACAATAGGATGCGCAGGTGTGTGTTGATGTATATGCAAACACTTCTTATCTAGTTATTAAATGAGAGAAAGTCAGCAGTCTTTCGGCAAAGGCCAGCATCTGTTTGCTCTATTGTGTTACACCACACTGCGATGTGAGTTATGAGTTCAGTTCCCAGCTCAAGACATCACCTCATTAATTTATTTCAGCCGTGTAATGCACAGCCGGAACAAACAACATTCAAGGGAATTTTTACTAAACTGATGCAGTATTTTAAACATGTTAAAGGGAAAAGGAACGGTTGCCATTCTTGAATCTGGTCGGTCAATGTGTTATTCACCATAAATCACAATTCTGAGCCCTGCACGCACCGATGATGTGATTGCTTATTTTAGATCAAGAGTCAAAAAACATTCACCATAATCCATCAAACTGATATTTCTTCAGTAATCACCTATCATTAGTTTTATTTGATCTCTGCTTACTCCTCTTCAATGAACGCAATATCAGTCATTGCATTTGGCTCTTTGGAATGATTAAAACGAGTAATTAAAAGTGATGGCTCACCCAAAAATAAAACATCTGTCAACATTAACACACCGCCTTGTCATTTCAAACCTGTGTGATATTTACTGTGTGAAAAACAAAATTATTGCAATGAATGGGTGCCAGTTACCAACATTCTTCAAAATATCTCATTGTTCTTCGGATAAATAGTCATACATGTTTGAAATGACAAGAGGCTGGCTACATTTTTATTTCTGGGTGAACTAACCCTTCCAGTTCCTTTTTTGCAATGCATAAGAGAATTTAAGGAAACTTTAGCAGTCAGCAAACTTAAATATTCTTGAGAGACAGAACTACATCTTATAAGACAATATTTTGTGTTATGTCTATTTTTCTCACCCAATGGTTTTTAATATAAAGTTAAACCAACTTAAAACTAATTCAAACTGACACACAAAAAACTTTATCAAATACCAAAATGATTATTTACCAAACATATATTTTTGTAGAATAACAACACAGTTAACAATTATTTATTCTTGTTTTCGCAGAACACTGAGTGAAAATAGGTTCTGGTGTCTTCTGCTAACTCAACAATCCATTGATACAGCTGTTAATGTGCAACACCGGCTGTTGGCGGCCACCATGTGGTGCTTTTCAAAGACATCAGGTGAACTTCCACACTGATCATCGATTCCATTAGTAAAATCTCATTTCACTTCACCGAGATGGCTGGCAGTCTCCCAGAGGACAACACGATGTGAGAGATGCTGCTCATCACATGTTAAATGATGTGCTTCATCCCTTAGAATGTGAGCCATATTTCTACCCAATCAAAAGACCATGACAAACAACTCTATGAAAGTACATCCTTCAAATGACACCAAACACTCTTTCTAATGATAGAATGTTAGTGAGTATGAAGGCTAAAGGCTTTCCAGGACAGGCAATATTATTAGGAGGGATTAGTCAAAGAGTAATTGAATGGGAACAGAAGTACCTGTGAAGACGGTCGTGGTGATGATCTTGCTCTCCTGGCTTCCTCTTACGGCGTTCAGCTTGATCTCATATTCGGTGGCAGGATGGAGATTGGTCAGGGTGTGATTGGTGACATCATTGTCGATCACCACATTGTCAACTCTACCTGTGAGATGATAATGAAAGGAATATGTATTCATTAAAATGGAATATATCAGCTGTGTTCTAGATGTGGTGGAGGTACCTTTTGGTGACTGGTAAGCCATTTTGTAGTAATCGAAGGGTGCGAGGGGTTGAAACCAAGACATGGTCACTGACTCCTCTGTCACATACAACACAGTCATGTCTCTTGGAGGGTCCAGACCTGGAAAAATAGAGGCAATAAGTCCATAAATTATGTTTCACTGTATATGATATATACTGTGAAGCTCACTACACTCACTAAACTTGAAAAGGACATGTTAATATTAAAACATTGTTTTGTGTCATGCTATTTAACACATTTTGAGTTGATTTTGTGCCAAATAAATGAAAGGGACTGTACAAAATGTGATGTCCCAATATCTATTCAGTTAGGGTTAACACATTGTATGAACAAAATATGTTGTTTTTACACAACTGTCATAGAGTGTACCTGCAAAAATATGTAGCAATAAACCCAGCCATGAAATATAGAGCTGCATTACAAATTAATTCAATTTATGCTGTAAAACAAATGCTAGTTTTATAATTATATGATACATTATTTGTGTCTTAATTCATTAAATTATTGATTCATAAAAACGTATTAAATTTGTAATTTGATCTGCTGGGTGTGATTGAGTGGATGCAGGACTAATTTGCATATTCATGTTTCTGCGTATATTTAATGAAGGTAGTTACATTTAAGGCTATTCCAAGGCAGAAAATTTTATATTAAAAGAAAAAAGTTAAATATCTCATATTGATGATCAGAGATTACATCCTACAAATATTTACAGGGATTTTCCTGGAAGCTATTTACACTCAAAAACTAAAAATGTTAAAACTTTGAAAGGAATTAAATATACTGTTTAAATTTGTGTATATATAATTTTTAAAAAGTTAATCTGGTTAACTAAAGTTAAATATTTCTTTGTTTCATTTCATAAACTTGAATATTATTTGTAAATTTAGAGATGATTCTTAATCAATTCTTAGAATAAGTCCCACTGAAAAAAATCAATTTAAGAAAGAGTTTTTTTAGTTGATACAACTGTTTATTTGTATGATATTTACTAAGTGGCATTAATTATCCTTCAGAGTGAAGTTTTAAAAGACAAAATGATCAACCATGGGGGACTTTTAAGTTTTATGCTTAAGGTTTTGTTGCCTGTTTAGTGCCAGTATTCAAGAATCATTTTCATTGCCGGTGAGCCCAAGAGAGAAAAATAAGTGTGCAGGACACACAACCCTCCTCATAAGACCATTTGCATTGTTATTGTCTGCAATTGTCCAGCTGGGAATATTTCATGATTTGTTTGCCTATCCCAAGAGCTCTCTCCATCGCAAAATCTGAACAAGCTGCACTGGTAAACAGTCAAACGTATTTACAACGGTTCTACAGGATAGCGTTCTCACAACTGAGAAGGAAATAAACTGATTTAGCCGGAGCATTATTGAAGTGCCCAGTCATTAAAACGAGTGGAAAGCCATTCACACCTCCCCACATTCATTAAACTAATGCATTCAATTCATAAACTATGGGTGGCAATTCATAAACAGGATGTCAACCTCATTTAAATGCTTTCGGAGTAAAATATTCCAAGTAAATGAGTTGCGATTATTCATGTATGCATATCTTAATTTATTTTGCACTTGGCGGAGCAGTCAATAAATATATTTTCCACACTTAGACTCGGTATAAAGGGCACCGAGAACGACTTTTTCCAGCAAGTTTTGTTTGCTTTTTTTCTGTCTTCCAACCGTTGAGCATATGGTGACCTCATCATCTCATTTTTGTGAATGTGTGAAACTTCTTATATGTAACAACATGTTTCTAAGAAAATCACGCACGTAGAGACGTTCGAACATATTGTTAAACCAACAACCATCAGAATGCCCTTTATAAACAGGTGTGGGACATAAAAGTGAGAAAATGTCACAATAATGATCTCCACCAAAGGAAAAGATTTTAAGCTGGCGTGCAAGCGGATTTCTTAAGGTTTAGTAATAGCTCTGAGACAATATCTCTTTTGGCAACTGCAAATATCGGTCCACTGACAGTACAGCTGAATCATTTTTGACACCTTCACATCGAGACAGAGGTAATTAGGGGAGGATTACACACTCTTGAGTTAATGAAGACACAAAAGGGTAAAAAAAATGGGTGTGCAGCTGTGTGTGAGATCCATAATGAGAAAATACAGCAGGTACAGACGAGACCCTGTTCTGTGCATACTGACAAATTACTGTCTGCAGATGCTGATAAAATGGACATAAAATAACAATTAAGCTTCTTAATGTTTGAAATGTTCATAATAGGGAACATTCCACATTTTGTTTTCTGAAATTGTCCTAAAATGTGCCTTTTATTTTTATCCAGACCACTTTTGAAAACACTAAATTGAGGTAACAATTGTGACAAATAGTAAACATGAAAAATACTATGAACAATGCTTGTACAGCATTTATTCATATTAACGAAAAGATTATTTCGGCATTCATTAATTTAAAATCCCAGGTTGTATCATTCAACATTAGTTTATCACTTATGTCAACAAATACCTTATTGCAATTACCCTATTGTAAAGTGTCCGCCACTTTTCATATTCAATGTTCTCTGAATGCGAAGAGACTTTTAACTGTATAATAAAACATGTATACCGAAAACATTGAGCATTCTAGATTAAAAGCAACTGTCTGTTTAAGTGTATTTTTCACAAACTCTGTTTAATTGTCTTATTTTTACAAAAAAGTTTAGGAACTGCACGTTTAAATGTGTCAAATCCAGGTCCAAAAGAACAGAAATAATCTTCATTTCCGATATATTTGCATATAACTGTATTGTCTGGAATATAAAAAGACCCTGATTATACCAAATGTGCTGTATGTATAAAGTCCTTTGATTGAATTATTAAAATGTCAAGTGCTAGAGCAATCCATATTTTTCATATTTCCATATTTTTTTCATATTTTTTGTATTTCCACTATTTCATATTTGGTAAATGTGTTTTGTTTATTCCTATGTTTGTTTCAATATTCTCATTGTTTTTATATAATAAAACTCAAGTTATGTTTGAACATATTTTGATCTCCAACATTACAAAAAGGCACAATCTCAGACTGTGTCAAGGACACCCCTGAACATCACATTCATTAGCAGTGATACCTGTTGTGACCAAGCCTTCCACTGGTTTTGAGGTCACATTGCCGTGCATGGTAACCAAGGTAACTGCATACCGCCTAGAGGGCAGGAGACCAGTGAGGGTGATTCTTGTTTTGGACCCGTCTAGGGCGATCTCAGAATCATCACTAGAGTCCTGGGCACTGTAGTTCAAGATGAATGCATCAGCGGGCGGAGCAGGTGCACTCCAAGCCACGGTCAATGAATCAGATGTGACATCAGAGAAATAAAGCTGTGTGATAGGACGAAACCCTGAAATCCAACCACAACAACTTTATTATGAATCGGTGCCACCTGAGACAATATACTTTTTCTTAAAGGAAAAGTTCACCCTGTAGTTGTTCCAAACCTTTTAAAAAAAAATTTGTTTAGGGGAAAGATAAAGAGAAAGATATATGGACGGATGATTGTATTCAAACAGTTCTTGGACTCTATTGACTACCAAAGTAGAAAAAATTACAATAGTTGTCAAAAGTTACTCTGAATTTTTATCATCTCGTAATTTCTTTAAAATATCTTATTTTGTGTAACAGAACCAAAAAACCAACAGCATATTTTATTTCCTAAAATGGTGACCAAAAATTTTGTCTACAAGCATTTGTTCAAATATCTTTAGCTGTGTTCACCAGAACAAAGAAATGTTCACAGATTTGGAACAACTGAAACGTATATAAATGATGACATGAATATTTTTTAATTAGCTTCACTTTTTTTCCAGAGAAAATGAGAATCAATGAATATTGGAAGAAGGATAATGAAGTGATTTGAAGAAGATTGGAAAGCATGGATACAGACAGATCGCGGAAAGTAAGCAAAGGATGAACATCAGATGAAGAAAAGTTGAAAATGATGGAATGTGATGACATCAGGTCCACAAAAAATGTATTGATCTTTCATGCCGAATCAAGTGAGTGATCACAACAAAGTTTGTGAAGAATGTAAGTAAGCATGAGAAAAAGTCAGAAAAAGTTGTATTTCAAGGTGTGAAAATGTTAAAACAGATAGATGGGATGCTGGATTTTAATGAAGCATGAAGTAACTAGCAGTGCAGCTGTTGGGAAAGAAAAACTCCACAAGCTGGAATCTTTATAGTTAATATGTAAAGACATGTAAGAAATAATAATTTAACCTTTACATTTATCTTCCATATACTGTATGGTACATCCTCAAAAGATGAGGTCACCTGTGAAGGCATCAATTGTGGCGGCTGTGCTCTGCTGTCTGCCCCTCTGTGCCGCTACTGTAATGGTGTACTCTGTACCCGGTTCAAGACCTGTCAGCGTTGTGCTGGTGATGTCCTTGGGAACTGTAAGCTCAATTGTGACTCCAGCGGAGGATGTGTAGGTCACCCTATAATGGTCGATAGGTCCTTGAACCGTGCCCCACAGCAGGGTAATAGTGTTGTCCGTGGAGGCAGTGACCGTCAAATCCAAGGGGACATCTAGACCTAAAGATCCGGAAGCATACAGCAAAAGTTTATATTGGAGTACACTCTAAAAAACAATTTACACGCAAAAGCTTTGAAATCAATTAAATATATATTTCAATTCTGTGAATATATGTGAAATATATAGTAAATATGATTGAATACGATATTTCTGTTAGACAAAAATATTGGTGTATATTAAAATATATATGTTTAATAAATACTTATTTTTAAAATACTTTAAAAATACTTATTTTAAATGCATGTCTTTTTCATTAAAATGAGTGAAAATATATTTTGTACAGTTTAGAGAAATTAACTGTGGGATATTTAACGACAGTTTTCAATATTTTACCAAAACATCTATTTAATGTTTTAAAAAGATTTGATTTAGTTTACACAACCATATAAATTTTGAGATATTTTCTAACCCACATGAAATACTTTAAGCATTTTACAAATATGTTTTAGTAAGCCTAGACATTTGTTTACCGCACAGGATTATCAACATCATAGATCACCTTTACTAAGACATATTATTACAAAACACTTGCAGTGGAAACCAGAAGAGTAGTGACTATTATAACTGAATCCCCCTCATTTTCTCTAAATTATTTAAGAATTGTTAATCTTATCAAGCAGATAAGATTTATGATGTCCCGGACACTCCTGTCCCTGAACGTCCCTGTGCCCCTGAGAAATACAAACTGTGTACTATCAGAAATGAGTTTATTTCACCGGGATCTGATATTGCTAAAGCTTTAACCTTATCAGCACTTGCCTGTTCTTGCATTCATTGTTGCTGGTGTGCTTTGGTTGGCACCAAGAACCGCTGAAATACCAATGCCATACTCAGTGCCAGGCAGTAAATCTGAAAGAGAGAGAGAGTGATAAAGTGAAATAAGGAAGACACTGATACAACAGTGAAACTTCTTGGTAAAAGCAGATTTGTGGGCAATCATAATTAGTAAAATGGATCTCATTAAACATTCATTCAGTGAGAAGGAAAAAGATGAACAGAGTCAAACACCTTGATATGTGTTAGAGGTGAGAAAATAAGACATTTTCCTCAATGTTTAGTGGCTGAAATGTTGCTTACTTGGAGAAAAATATCTGTTAATGAGAGGAGAAAGTCAGTATGCCAGCACATTTGAGAGAGGATGGAGACATAAGGGTTGCTATGCTGTCGGCCTTTGCAAGGCTACAATCAATCTCAGAAATGCCATGAATTCAGTATAGGAACATATGAACTTCTATAGTTTCCATAGCTTTTGGTGTCAAAGTTCAAGAGGCTGTCAGTGTTAATATTGAGCGACTCTTTGCAAGTGTCAACCTTGAAAAAGTACGTTTTCACTAAAGGTTTTATCCTACTGTTTGCCCATTTGGTGGTTAAAATGCCTATGTATCCATTTTTTTTAAAGTGCTATTTTCAACATAGCATGAACATCCGTGACAATACAGTATATGTACCCCATACATCGACATAAGAAAATGTACTGGTAAGTATTGACTGTTGTGTGATTTATATAGAGGCATCTCTTTTCCATTTTTTATGTATTATTGCCTTTAGATTGTGCATTTTAAATTAAGGGAAATCCTCGAAGGTTTGTCACATTGATAACACATGAACACAAAACTTGAGCATAGCCTGATATTTTTCAATAAATTTTCAATAAAATCCCAGATGGGGATTCATTAAAAAGACATGGCAAAAACAATTAATTCATTTTAGAAACCATAATTATAGGCTTATATTTTCTTTAATCACACCTTTTTGTTGCTGAACATATATGTAGTATTGAACCAAGCATAAGTATGAAGTCTGGGCTTACCAGCGAGCGTAGTCTTTGTGGTGGCACCATCATTGCGTGGGACGAGGACCTTGTCGTACTGGTCTCCAGCTAGTGTGCTGTACACCACCCTGTAGCTGTCTACATCCGCTTCACTATTGTCCCATTCCAGCTCCAGGCTAGTAGATGTTTTCGACAGCACTCGTAGATTCTTTGGTGCATCAATTTCTGAGAAAAACAACATGAAGAAAAATTGAAGCAAGCTTCCAATTGCACAATACTTTGTTGATGGTTCCATCAATGGGTTTGATGGGCAGATAATTAAAAGCATCTACTAAATGCATCAAATGTACTGAATAAAGTTTTAAGATTATGATTCCTTCTCAATTGTCATTATACCTGTAGTAAACGTCGTGAAAATGGGTCCAGTTTCGTTTCCATTGCGGACTCCACTGACCGATACTTCATATGTGGATCCAGGCCTCAGGACCTGAAGTGAGTACTGGCTTAAAGTTGGCTGCAAGCGAAAGGTAGTCTTTGGTCCATCTACACCCACCAGCCCGTACCGCAATATGATCTGGTCCACTTTAGCTTTGGGTGAGGTCCACTCCACAAATGCAACTGTGTCCGAGATATCTCGTACGACCAGCTGGGTTGGCCCATCGATTACTGTAGAACAGAAAGTCATTATAGTAATACAAAAATATGCAGAGATACTCAAAATGTATATCTAAAAAAGATATTAATAATACACATACAGTAAGAGCCTGATTGTATTGTATCATTAGATACACATGACAGAGCAGGTATGCAATTTGCCTTAAGCTTTTTTTTCCAACCAAAAGTAAGCCCTAAGCTATAGAACTGACACGATTGGGATTTTTATGTATCTGCTGCTTCCCGTTCTCTATTTGATCATAAAAAAGTCCTCCAGGTAACCATGCAGGGTCAAGAGTACTGTAGTGGCAAAACACACTTGAAATCAAAAAGTATAAATATAAAAGAATGTGCAGAAGTAAAGAACATAAAATTGAATGAATCGTGCCTCTGTCTTAGATCTTTAAAAAATTGCTACATAGTGCAAAAGAACAAGCTTTTATGTCTAAATGGTTCCATAAAACAACTTTTACATCTGAAGAACTTTTCTGTTTCAAGTCCTATGTGGCGAAAAAGGTTCAGCCAAATGGTTCTTTGTGGATCCACAACTGGTTCCTTTATAGTATTGCCATATTCCTTGGAAGGTGACATTAAGCACCTTAATTTCAAGACTATGGATCATTTTTACAACACAAGAAGAATCGAACAAATATAATAAGCACTTTTGGTTCCACAAGGAAACATGAAGTCAATTGTTCTTTAAAGAATCTTTCTTACATTTAAGTAATGTAAAGAACCCAAGCATAAAAACCTTTGGTGTTAGAGAAAGATTATGTAGATGTTAAAGGTTCTTCATGGGACCATTTTGACGAAAATGGTAGAACCTTTATACTTAAGATTATACTCCCATCATTTAAAGCCATCATTTTAGTTTACAAATCACTAATTACAAATCTCATTTCTATTTATAAAAGATACTTTGTTACCTTTAGGGCAACATAACAACCTGTCTTAGAAACAGGTGTTGTGAAAGAAGATGAAAATCTCTTGAGCTTGTGACCTGAGAGGTTGAAGATATCTCCAACCGTTGTCTTATTCGATGCAATGTGTAAAGTGCTGCTAATTGGAGCAGGCGAGAGCACGCGAAAACAATTGAACCTTCAAAGCAAGAGCTTTAACAAACTTCACTGATCACACTTTAAAGATTCATATTCATGACTGCAGTCTCACTCAATTAAAAGTTTTACCAGTTGATAAAACAAATTTAGAGTAAATTAGAAAATATGTCTACTTCATCTAAACGTTGAGTTCTTAAACCAATCCAAAAAAGTCATATTTTTAGTTGATTCATCCACACGAGAGCTTGTAGACTGCTGTTTATTTTCTCAAAAATTTTTTGCGCTTAATCCCCTGCGAGGCATCTTTGCATCTCAAGACACTGAGTGTGTGCTAAGCGAAGCCCCGTCTCTTCCCGGGCCATCTCCGGGGAAAGATAAATCTTAGCGTACATGAATAATTAAACCGCATCGAATTTGTCTTTCTTTATCCAATAAGGTATCTGCAGTGGACATGTGAAATATTAATGGACCGGCATGCATAATTAACGCCTTTTTAATTATGGTCGACGCCGGGACCCGTGTAAATTAATGGCGTTTTCACTGCAGACACGCAGTTTGAATGGTTCGGGAAAGGTTCAATTGAATCTAATCCCGCTGTCTGTAAGTGACAGAAGAGAAATTCTTGGGTGAAGTTTACATTAAGTGCATAATTGCTGGCAGACTGACCCATTCATCATGGTGACATTTTCCATTAGCTGAAGCGATCTGACACCTCCCCGCAGTTTATGCCTTCCTCCCGTGCAAGCCATGAAAGGTCTGTGTTTACACCTCTCTCTCTCTCTCTCTCTCTCAATCTCTCTCTCTCTCTCTCTCTCTCTCTCTCTCTCTCTCTCTCTCTCTCTCTCTCTCTCTCTCTCTCTCTCTGTGTGTGACTGTAACTTTCTTCGCGTGTCCTGTCAGGAGCCTTTGCAATTCCGTTTCATTCTGACAACGTGCTGTCAACTAACAGTACAATGACTGCATTCATAGTATAGCGTGGATGGGAGGCCTATGTTCGTCCTCACAGCTACACGACATAAATTTCAGCGAGGGACCAGGAAAACATCAACAGGACATGGCAGATGGGTGGAGGAAATCACTGCTAAAGCCACTCCAACTACAAAAGAGCTTCTGGTTACTCATCTGGCTGAGGGATCAGCTGAAGGGAAGAGCACTTCGCATTGTTCTCTTTCATCTTCTCTGTGCTCAGGTAGCAATGATGAGCAAGGACTCTCTCCTCCGCGCATCCAAACATCCGTCTGGGAACTTTTATGTTTCCTTTAATTATGAAAACCTTGTTTCTGTTCTTTCACACTGAAAGCATCTACAAACACGTTCTTGTCGAGCTCACTGGATTCACCCAACCATGCATTATTCTTTGTTAGTGTAAAATGAACTTCTCTCTGGGATTCTTACACTTTTATTTTCATCACACACCAAAGGGTACATTAAAGAGTTTGAGGATTAATTAGCAAACATTATACCACAGGTCTGGTTGCTTGGTAAATGTTTCAATGTGGACATGAAGTGATCAGTGTTGGTTAATCATCATGTTGGAACAGTATGGGATAGTTCATGGCTTATCAAATGACAGAACCAGACGGTCTTTCCAGAATGAATTACTTTCAAGTGTATTTTAACAATGAGCCAAATCAACATTTTATAGATGTAAATATAAAAGGGACGTGACATAGAGCCAAGTATGGTGAACCATACTCAGAATTCATGCTCTGCTTTTAACCCATATAAAGTGCACACACACACACCAATCGTGAACACACAGCAGGGCAGTGGGCAGCCATTTATGCTGCGGCGCCAGGGAGCAGTTGGGGGTTTGGTGCCTTGCTCAAGGGCACTTAAGACCTGAGATTTAAACCTGCAACCCAAGGGTAAGGAGTTAAACTCTCTAATCACTATGCCATGACTTCTCGTTGATGGTAGTATGAAAGGTAGGGCCCAGCAGAAGATTTTTTGGTTGCCCCAATAACATTTAAGTCTATCAGACTTCTAGAAGATGTTTGTAATGTATAATATCATTAAGGTAATTAATGTAAATTAATCAGATACAGTCAATGTTTTTCAGATCTTCAGATCAGACATCTAAAAAATATATCTATGTTATCTGAGTCTAACATCTACCATTAAGGGGAAGTTCAGGAGAAGGTGTCTAAACAGAAAATCTTTCCAACCCCTGGGAACATCCCAACTACTTTATTTTTTGGCTGCAAATAAGCAGATATTCAACAGAGAGAATTGCTGTCATGCATGACTCCTGTCTACTTTCTGTATTATTTCATGCTAACTGGTATTGTCGATAAACATATAATTTGAACCATGATTTAATATTGCATCACTCTACACATGTACTGTAAAACTTTTGTCCTGAAGTCAAGTTCTTTCTGACTCCCACCATTTGTGATTTACAGCGTTTCGGCTATATTAATTTTGCTGTGGCAAAATGCTTGGGAAAAATGGAAAAAAAATTCCCATTCATTCCTTGCCCTGCCAATGTTGGTAAGTTTGCCAAAAATTACTCGATGTTGCGACTTTTCTGATACCTTTAGCAACTTTTTCAGAAAACTGATAAACCAATAGAATATCTTTGGACCTGTGTGGCGATTTCGTCCGATGATGCGTTTATAAATCTGACAACAGAATCAAAACATATAAAGTAAATATGTTAATTAGCTTGTGATGTCATCAAGCACCACAGTTCTACAAAATCCACAGACATAATGATATTGAGTCTCATTCATTGACAAAATAAAAGACAAAACAAAGTAGACAGATATAAAGATGAATTTCATGTATTACTCCAAAAAGAGCTTCTTTTTTCGTGGTGGCATCCCAAAAAATCAATTTCACATACTTACTTTCGGACTGTTTCAAAATGGTGGCATCATCTGCCTATCCGTACAAGGTAAGTGGATTCTTTAGCCATCTTTAAGAATCGGCTATATAAACATCTCTATTGTCAATACCTATTTCGGTAACATAAACAGATACTAAAGGTGAGTTGGAACCATGCTTACATGTGAGAACAACTGCAGTAACAGGCTGGCTCCGGCCCTGCTCTTTTAGTGCCACCAGATTGACGGTGTATTCCTCCCCAGGTTTCAGTCCTGTTTGGTGAAAGGATGTGATGGTGCTGGGTAGTTGTGCTGTCATCCCTCCATCGTTGTCCTGTAACACACACAAGACACAAACACATGAAAAAATATCAATCTTCTAACAGCCAAGTGCCAACGCCTTCAGGCATACAGGCAGGCAAGCAGCTACAAACAGCGTTCAGCCTAAATCAACAGAGATAGTTTTCAGCGGGCAGTCAACTGTGAGAAAAAGAAGCTGTTGGAATTTCTGTGTAGGTGCATTTTGCCAGATGTTTGATGTATTAAATCAGAGTCTTGTTTTTTTTCCGACCGGCTTAGCAGAGCTTTATGAATGTGATGCGCGGCAGCCCACGAGGCATCACCTGACCTCTTCTTGAATGCTTATGAAATCAAGCAACATTCAGTGCGGAGGGTTTTAGAAGTAAGTTCAATTTCTGGCTCTTCTAAAAAGCCTCTTTGTGCTTTTTTCTTTTGTTCTTCCCCATCGACTCACTTGTCTCTGCCATCACATCCATTACGATATTGTGGAGAATCAAAATGGCTCTTATGCTTTTTAGTATTAAATCCACAGAGGCTACGACTTCCACTTCTAATAAGATTTCCCCAGTGGCATGGCTAGGTTGGCTCTCGTGCTCAGTGCTCTTAGCAGACCCTCTCAACCAAGGAAGACTGAAGTGCACAGTGACCTGGCCGCCCTTCTTCTTTTGCATTCACTTCGCATAACTCTCCCTCTTTGTATTTATCAAATTCTTCATCTCAAAATGAAAATTCTGTCATTTGCATTTACCTTCATGTCATTTGAAACCTGTATGAAAGAAAAAATATATTTCGAAAAATGTCAAAGAGGTTTTGTGCCAATACCATGGAAGTCAATGGGGTTGTCAAGGTTCTTCAAAAAATAATTTTCAGAGGAAATATCCTGAACATTAAACGATGAAAGATCTATTCCTTTAAAGGTGTGCTATTACCATATCAGCTTCTCAGACGTGTGTGTACAGAGATTCATCTAATCATGTACCGGCTGGATGAAATCCTTTGTGTGTTCATGGTTACGAGCCGAACACCATTAAGCAAACCCCTTTTCAGTTTCTATTAACAACCGTACAATATGCCTCTCATAAGTCTGTTCTTCTTGGTACAAGAGGACATTATGCTTATAGACACGACGGCTGGGTCTAATAGTAACAATGCCAACAAAAGAATTACCTCAGGGGCTGTGATGCGTGTTTATTATTATTTGTAGGGCAGAGATGCTTCAAATGGATGGGAAATGACAGGTATGCCGTGCAGAAGAGAAGCTGCTTTGCATAAAGCCATGCCTCCGACTGCAGTCTCCTAATGAGACACAGAGAATAAGCTCCGTCTATTGTTGGCCAGGAGAAGCTGGACCTTTTTTCTTGTTTTTATGAGAGGATAGCATGTACACAGTGAGAATGTTCTGTCCAGATGGAGCATTTCAGAAGGGATTAGCAGGAACATCTCTTGCTTGGATATGCATGGTGTACAATAATTCTTTTTCATACATGCACACTTTACCTTGCAAATACTTAAAGCTTTATTTAATTTAAAGCTTATGTCGGTCAAAACGTTGCATTGCGATGCTCTGTCGGTTGTCGTAACTGTCAAATATTCTGGATGCTTAAGCCTCAAATGCTTAAAGATTTCAGCCCCTTTGTGTTGTTGTGCCAGGAGCTGCAGCAGGGCCGGATTCAATTGAAGTGTGACCTACTAAAGAAAGCCTTACCTTGGGAATGAAGCTTATTTCCCAACCATCAAACAAGTAGTCTAAGGGTTGCCACTGAACCTCCACGGATGTCTCTGTGATGGATTTGAAGAGTAAACCGTCTGGATTGGAGAGATCTAAGAGGTAGAGATTGATGCATTATTGGCCTTCATCCTGTTAGTGTTCAATAAATCAACATTTTCTTAGAAACCAAGACAGATCTTTGCTTACATTTCTATTTTGAAAAAGCAAAACCAAAAAGTGAGACAGATGATTCAAAGTTGTTTACTTTCTGGACATATTTTTGTGGTTTTATTTCTACTAAATGTAACTGTGTCACATCTTGTTACATTCTCGGTATTCCTGATTATATTTGATCTAAAAAACCTACCTACCTACCTACCTACCTACCTACCTACATACCTACCTACCTACCTATCATCTGTCTGTCCATTATACCATCCATCAATCCATCCATCCCTCCCTCCCTCCCTCCCTCCCTCCCTCCCTCCCTCCCTCCCTCCCTCCCTCCCTCCCTCCCTCCCTCCCTCCCTCCATCCATCCATCCATCCATCCATCCATCCATCCATCCATCCATGTACAAAATCAATAATATTCAATAATACTATCACATACTACATTTAATATAACATATAAAATGCTCTTGCAGTCGAATGAAGCAATTTGTCTGAGGTATGTTAAGTGCACATCTCAATTCCTTTCATTTTCATTAAGTTCAGATTATCTTTATTACCTCTACCTGCACAAATGTTTGAAACAGAAGGATAGTCAATGGCACTTTGTGGTAATTGTGTTGCAGAATGCCCAACTGGCTTTGCACAAATAATGGACTATTTGTCAGGATGTATTCTATTCTGGACGGAGGCTTACGGCTGACAGACACTGAGTGTATGAAAGACCCTCTAGCATTTTGCCAATCTGGCACTGCTACACAGCAGGTGGTAGGTGTCTAATCATATCCTGTTGGCAAAGACAGCCAGTTGTTAGTCTGAGGCAGCAATATGAAAAATGATCGGGCCCAAATGCGAAAGGAGTAGTGCTGAATCTCGCATGCAACTTTATCAACTCAATGTCGCACTTGTGTAATGACGCACCGATGGTACATTGAAAAAGTCAGATCAGACATCTGTGCCTCATCTGACGCTGATTTTAATAAAAGAGCTTTTTGCAGAAGAGTGCACTCACAGGTGGACACTATGGTGTTCATGGGTGTGCTGATGATGCTGTCGATGACGGCATACACGTTGATGTTGTACTCCAGACCAGGCTCCAACCCTTTGATGGTGGTGTTGGTAATGTTTCCTGGGACTCTGATCTCTAACTGGACTCCATCGGGGGTTGTGGGGGCATAAGTGATAAGAAAGTCTGTCAGGATCATATAGCCCTCCCACTCCAGATCAACCGTGTTCTCTGACACCCCTCGAACTCGCAGATTCATAGGAGGTGACACTGCGTACAAACATAAATGAAAAGAAAATTGCATAAATGTCCTAATTGCATAGCATACATTTTACTGGGTGGACATCTATTTCATCCCAAGCGGGCGAGACACCTTTTTTTTAATTGACTATTTACATGTGTGTGCTTAGATACAATGAATATTTCTGGTTAATTAATTGAACTTCTAGCACTAATTGTTAATATTGTTTCTATTGGCAGGAAATGAAAACTGAAGAAAATGGCGAAAATGACAAAATTGATGCTCTGTTTTTTTTTGGACTGCAAAAAAAACAAGTTTACAGTCACTTGTAAGCTAAATAATTTGTGAAAGTTACAGAATTAAATTTTATGTGATCATCTTAATTATTCACTATCATAGAAACAATTATTGCACATTTCTTTGCTATTGTTAGACACAAAAGAAGATATTTTGATGAAATTAGAAAAATAAATATAGGTGCACTGAAAATCTCAGATGCTAAGATTCTTCTAAAATATATTCATTTGCGTTCAACCCAAATCTTATTTTACTGTTTTTGAAACACCCTTAGGTTGAGTAATTCATGACAGCATTTTAATAACTTGGTAGAGTATCCCTTTAATATGAACTCAAACCATATACAACACAGTTGTGGAATTGATTTACAGTAGCTTGTATTTCATGTTTTTTCCACTGTATAAGCTACAATTCAAATTCAAGAATGCCAAAACAACTAGATTTCTATTGGATTTCAATAAATAAAAAACAAATACATTTCTATAAATATCTGAATATTTATCCAGCTGATCTGTTTTAGCTACAATCCACGTATAAAATCTGACATTGAGGCTCTCTTATTTAGTGAATTTACAGACATCTAAAAATATGCTTGGTACTTGCTAAAGAGTTTGGAGAATCCCATCTAGGGTACCCATGGGATTAAGAAACAACCCGGGTCTCCAGAACACATGAGACTTTTGTGTGATAGTAGGCTCATAGGACTGGCTCTAAGTGGCCCCTGGGGATCTACTAAGGACTCGAGGAAGCAATTCAGCTCCTTCTACACGAACGGGACAGATTGGCGTTCCTTCTGCTCCGCCTCAACTGCAGACTTCTCAAAGTAGAGGAAAATGTCCCAAGGTGCCTACTTAGCAGAATTTATCACTTCAGCATCTGTGCCATTTCTCAGTATCTTTTCAGCTTCCCTTTCATTTTTAAGGAGCAGGAACCTGGAAAGAAGGGGCAATACATATGGCCTAAGGGGAACAATCAATCAGACGCCTCATTATTCATGATTTCTTCCAGGAAATGTCACTCAAAGAAAATAAGTCAAAACTCAACTGCTGACATATGTCATGCGATTCAACACAGATTTGATCTAAAAATGATTGCTTTGGCAAATTTTTAATAGTAATAATATCAAAACTGTTCACAATTTCTGAACATTTCTTTTTCATGACATGTCATATGTGTATCTACTATTATCAATATTATCTTAATTTACAGCTCACGAGTACAAGACACTGGGGCTGTATATTTAATGTATTTGTATTTGTCAAAATTATAAAAACATTTTTTTAGTTTTCTGGGGAATGCATTTCTTTCTTCTGCAGAACCCAAAAGAAAATAGAAGTATTTTAACACAAAAGTATATAAAGTAAATGTTTAGACTCATATTGGCAATATAAGCTAAATAGTGGACATCATATGCATTTTAAATGATAAAGCAAAAAATATTGCTTATCAAAGAAAGACACTTCAAATAATTTTCAAATTTAAGGTATTAAAATATTTCACAATAAAATTATGTTTGTGCACATTCCATTTCCTATTTAGTTTTTCATCACTACCTGTTTGCGAAATGCATTTTCCCATGACTTCATTGGCTTAATGAAACGAGAAAATAGGATCAAGTAACTGAAAGAGAAGTCATATCCTAATTCATTCCCTTGATAATATAAAGACCCGGAGAGCAGAGAATCTTCAGTCGCTGTGTAGTGAGTAATAATTGAGCAGTCTCGTCGTATTCCTCCATCTCTTGCACACATCACCCCAACTATTTCCTCCTAATTGCAATGAAATAAGCAATTTTGCCTCCACTCGGTCTTGCAGAAAATGAGAGTAAGAGAAGTGAGATGGTAATATGATTTGCTCTTCCTACTCATGAGATGACAGCTATCTTGAGCAATGTGGGGTTTCTCCAGCCATTTCTGCGAACTAGCTGTGAACCTGGGTAAGCGTGATGGAAAAATTGCTTCGGCCTGGTTAATATGACACATCTTCCCCAGTGAATGTGACTTTTGACAAATGAATGGTGTTATGCTCTGAGCTGTCACCAATTTTACAGCTACAACTGAAGGGGGTGGGGGGATTCGCATCTGTTGTGTGTGCAGAGAAATGGGGAAACGATTACTGTTCTTCTGTTCCAGTAAGGAATTATATATTTGTTTTAAAAAAAGATATTGGTCTCAAAGAGCTCTTACAATAAAGTGTCTTTTTATATGCATTTGCCGTAACAGTTAAAACATCCATGTTGGAAATATTGTGTACACATAAAATGCTTAACGAACACAGAGCAAATCAGAAATACAGTTGATATAGCTCATTAGATATTTGGAGATTTTGCGGTAAATAAAGGGTAAAGTCCACCAAAAAACAAAGACTGTTATCATTAATCTTATTTCAAACCTGTACGACTTTCATTCCTCGGCAGAACACAAAAGAATGTATTTTGAAGAATTCACTTGCATTGGTTTGAATACATACAATTGAATGCCACCGTTGTTCGGTTAGCTTTTTTTTGGGTGATCTATCAAATGTATTAGGGCTAACATGTTTTGAGCGTTGAATATTTGGTAGTAATGAACATCGAATAATCTAGGCTTTGGAGGGAGGGGCATTATTTTTTTTTGGCTGTCTATGATAATCATTTTGTCGAGAACATAAATTCAATTGGCGCCGACGCAAGGGGTGTAGTGTCGATTTTAGAGTAACATGAATACAAGCGAGCCTGAACGTTCAGAAGGATTACAATTTTACTAAATGAAAGAACAGCATGGGCCAAAAGCCAGGTACTACATCCAGAAGAGTTTAAATGCTTTAAGAACAGACATTACACTAGTGATACAAAGCAGTAACACACATGTTTGTTACAATAATACGTTAAATAAGCTAGGCCAACATTTAATAGCGCAATAATTTCTGACCCCATTTTTACACCAATCATATTGCGCGCTTAGTGTAGTACTTAAAAACTGATTAATTTTTTATTCGTTTATACAAGGGTTGCTCATACACATCCGTGTATAATATTAAAGATGAGAACAGAGCACATCACTGATATTCCATACATATAATATTTAGAGCCAAGCTGCGTTCTGTGACTGAGCAACTATCAAAATATTTTTCTAAATGTATAAAGTATAGAAATGCCTGTTAGAGTTAGTCTCATTCCCATTATAACGCCTGACCTTCAAAAACTAATTCAAATATTTTGTTTTTAATAATTATAATAAAGAAATGAAAACAAAAATACTGAATTTCCTATTAATATACCAAGCAGTCTTGCTTCATTAAAACATTTTCTCTCTTAGGCACATCAAACTACAAATTAACGAAAGATTCTCCAAACATTTTTCTAAATTAACTTATTTTAATAATATTTTTTATTTAGAAAAATATAGAAACTAAGCTATAATGATTTGATTTCCATTAAAAACCATCAGAATCGCTTCTACAGTAGCAAAGGCTGTGTAAAACTGTTACGATTTGTGTCTTTTAGTCCTGTGTATTTCCTGTCTCTTGTCATTTGTCTTGTAGTTATGTTTAGTTCTTCTGTTAAATTGGTCCTGTCCTGATTGTTCCCAAGGTGTGTCTCGTTTCCTTTCTATCCTAGTGTATAAAAGCCCTCAAGTGTGTTGGTGTGGGTGTTTTTTCGAATCTCAAAATAGAAAATCAATTGCCAATCAAATATTTTAGTCCAGCTCTTTAAAATAAATGTATTAAAAATTACGAAATTATTTACTATCATATAATAGGACATATAAATCATATATATATATATATATATATATATATATATATATATATATATATATATATATATTTATTTATTTATATGTCCTATTGAGCATATGATAGTAAATAATAAATGGTAAAAATAGTAAAAATAATATATATATATATATATGCATAACTATTTATTTAAGCAAATAAAAAAGTACACACATCTTAATTTAATTAATACTGAAAAGGCCATAATCAGATGCAAGACCAGGTCTGAGAAGACTGAGGGGGCATTTTCTCATCCCAGATTTTCCGTGGACTTTTCCAAATATGTCCAGCTAATAAAAATATATCATATAAAATATAAGAAAATATAGCATTTTCTATAATGTGTTATCTATTTTATAAAACAACATATAATCATTTAAATAAATTACAGAAAAAGGTGAAAACTATGGAGGATCCATGCTCTAAAGGCCTAGGATCAACAGCAGTTACTACAATTCCATTTGGTGACATCTAGTGTCACAAAAATACCACACTTCGTGCAGCTTGACCTGGGCCATCTTTCCCAACTCTAATTTCTCAGGATAACTGTGACCTGTGTTTTGCTCATGTACAGCTTTACAACATACTGTAGCACCTCACGTCATCATTCCAGCACAACAATACATGTTAAACACTGACCTGAAGCACAGTCATCTCCTGTGTACCCCTCCTGACAGGCACAGAAGCCGTCCTTGCACACCCCTTTCTGGCTGCAGTTGTTGGCACAGAAGATGAGAGAGCAGTCTTCACCAAGGAAGCCCGGACGGCACTGGCAGCTTCCGTTCACGCAGGTTCCCTGATCGGAGCAGTCGTTCAGGCACCTGCCCTGTGAGCAGTCCTCGCCAGCAAAGGCTTCTTCACAAACACACTCACCGTCGATGCACAAGCCCCTGTCAGAGCAGTCACTCGGACATCTGGGTTCTGAACAGTTCTCACCACCAAAGTTACGGTCACACACGCACTCGCCTTCGATGCAGATGCCCTGGCCCGAGCAGTCGTCCGGACAGCGGGGATCAGAGCAGTTCTTGCCCGTCCAGCCTTCTTCACACACACATCCACAGACTTCCATGCTGAAGGTGCCATGACCCCCACACTGAGGGACAAAGTCCAAGTGACCTAAAAGTAAAGAGTAAAGAGTCAAGTACATTCCTCTAAGGCTTTTTCTTTACAAACGTTGTCTATGTGATTCATCAAGGATTCCAACATTTTGTCAAAGCTACATTTAGTAAGCTTATTAAGCTCTTGGGGACCTGGATTCAAGTATCTAGACAATACATCAAGAGAGTCCTTCAAACCTACCTTTTCTATGCCAAATACTTAATACTTTTTCTGTCAGCTTCATAATCTCTTATTCTAATAAAGATGTCAAAACCCTCTAAAAATGTATCCTAAAATAAATTTCTTATTGTGAAAAATGATGGCAGCAAACCCCCTTTTTTATTTAAAACCATGTTTATTTTTGGATCTTCAAAACCGTCACACAATTTAGAATTTGTTCATCTGGGTCATTTTTTAAGAAGCATTCAAGAATTGTTCAGCTATTATTATATTGTTTTTTTAAATATTAATTATAATTTTATATGACTACATTATTATTTTAAATGATTGACAGGCTTAACTCAAACTAACTATAAACTTAATTTTTATATATTACTTTTGAAAGTATTAAGAAATATGGAAAGCCGGAACAAGGAAATCCTAAGTCCTTAAAATAAATGATTAAATATTTTCTAATGAAAGAAATGTATGTATTATATTTTTGTCTTCAGTATTTATTTCCCAACATTGGTATTTTGGTATGTTTAACCATTTTAAAATTACAACTTATTTTCATCATCATTATCGTCATATTATTTCATCAGGTTGTGCTAAAATTCATCTGTAAAATTTAATTCTGAGGCAATATCTTGCAATCTAACTATCCCAACTGGTTTGATTCAGCAAACAGAGGACTCATGACCGCACCTGAAATATTGGGCTTTACAAAGACTAGGTGTTGAAAGACCTTTCATGAAGCAGTGCTGTAATTAATTTAGTTCCCAATCTAACCTCATTTGTTTAGCCTAATATGACTCTTCTTTGCAACTGCAGTGTTGCAGCTGTTTGTAGCAGCCCTGAAGGGGCTCCACTCCACTGCCACGGTCTGCAGGTGTGAACTCACTCGAGTGCACCTCTGAGACATTAAACAAGCACAACACCGCCACCATCACAGTTCTCTCGTCCCTACGGGTCACTGCACAATAATGCTTCTACTTCACTTAGCACTGCCGTCTTATTGAAAGAGACAGAAGGACAAGGATGCAACCCGTAGACACTTGTTTTGTCTACACGGAGCCAAAAGCTATTTAAAACTGAATGAACGTGTGCTGGATCAAGCCATTGATCAATCTGAATCAAGTTAAATGCCTTTAAATTTGATCGGGATGTTTACGCGCTATATATGTATTAGTGTTCCTACATTTGAAAATACACAATTTTATCATTTTGACATGGTTGGTAATCATTTATAAATGATTGACAGGTTAAATATGGCAGGCCTGAATATGCAAATCGCCATTAAAGTAACATTTAAGTATTCGACAGACACGTTTTCATGGGATTTCTACACTGAAAAAATGGTTTGTTGGAATTAGTAATGTTGATCATATACATCGGGTTCCACATATTAAAATAAAGATTTTCATAACATCCCTTTCTTCAAATTTCAAGATGAATCATGTTAAAACTTAATATAATCACGTGGAACCGATGTACATGATCAACTTCACATTTCACAACAAACCAGCCATTGTGACCTTAACACTGTTATGTGTCGACTCTATGGAGTGTTGATGTAACACCGAGGTATTTTTGAGATAAAGTTCAGAAGTACACAAAGCAGCACCTGTGAAATCCTCTTAAACTCACCCATGACAGAACTCTCACCACAGCAGCTTGAACTACACTGCGCCCGAAGCAGCGACACCTCCCTCTCCAGCATCTCTATACGGTTCACCAGCTGTTGTAAGGCGCTGGTCGCTGGACAACCGCAGGCCTGCTTCGGGATATTTATGCGGTGTGTAAAGGTGACCTGGCTTTCCGAATCCACGGTCTCTTCTGTGTACTCCGTTGGCGTTTTGTCAATCCCGTCTGTACCTTTGCTCCCTGGGCCGGCTATGGCGTCAAGGTCTACAGAACATAGTGACTCCAAAGGTACGTTGATGTTGTATACATGATTGAAGATCATGGGCTGGGTCTGGTTGCCCGGTGGGTTCCCGTCATCTGGAGCCTGTCGCCTCACTCTCGTGGTTCTCACTAGTTTGCTGTTTGGGTTTGGAAGGGCTTGAACCCCGAAGAACAGAAGAGCAAGGCTCAGTAATGAACCTTGTGACATCATCACGCACCCCCACATCACGGCCGAGGCACTAGAGTGAGATCATCCAGCTTTTAAGTAGATGTACGATCAGCACTGTGGGCAAGAAAAGACAAATCTGAGATTATAAGAGAAATTATGGATTGTTCAATCACAACAAAGACAGATGACTATAAATATATTTTTGAATGGTTGTAGACATCAAACTCTAAGGACTTTCCTTTACAATATTTGAGTTATTTCATTCATGGTCTTTGAGTACTGTTGATTCCCTTCATTGATTCAGTAGAGAGACGGTTTGAAGTCTCTTGTTCCTTAAATCTTCTTTAATCCTTTTCAGCGACAGACACTAGTACAAGACTGAAGTGTAAAATGACTCAGTGAGTGCGACTGACACCTGTGCTTTGGGTCTGTGCTCAGAGAGTAATTATCTCCACTGACATTTTCTATGTTCACTAGACTAACAGACAACACTCAAAAATACGTAACTGTGTTTTTACCGACTGAGAATTCACACTAAAAATGAAAACATTTGAGAAATTTGTGAAATGAATGAAAATAGTTAATTAAGTAAATATACTGTTTAAATGTTGTTGTATGTAAAAATGAAGTAAATTTGATTAACTTAAATACGTATTTTAAAGTTTCCCAAAAATACTTATGTACATTAAATAGATACATATTAATTAAAATCATGTTTATTTTTGGATCTTCAAAGCCGTCACACAATTTAGAAATTGTTCATCTGGGTCATTTTTTAAGAAGCATTCAAGAACTGTTCAGCTATTATTATATTGTTTTTTAAATATTAATTATAATTTTATAAGACTTCATTATTATTTTAAATGATTGACAGGTTTAACTCAAACTAACTATAAACTTAATTTTTATTTATTACTTTTGAAAGTATTAAGAAATATGGAAAGGCGCAACAAGCAAATCCTAGGTCCATCTCATTAATTTTAAAATAAATGATTAAATATTTTCTAATGAAAGAAATGTATATACTCGTGTACATTAAATAGATACATTTTCAATGCATAACTTACCACTATTTGTACATTTTAGAGCAATGAAGCATGGCATTTTTACTTAATTATTTTAATATTTTACACTGAAAAATACTTATTAATGTTTTTATGTTTCAAAATAAGGTACAATACAATTTAAAACAACAATATCCACGAAAACATGAGTGTAGTAGTACACAGCGTCTACACTGATAGTTGTATTGTGTCAAAAACCAGATTAATTCTATTGAACTGAACCAACTGAGCCGTTTAAAATGAATGTGGCATGTTTTTCCTCATGGAACAGCTCCTCAGACTCGTAATTATCCATGTACCACTGAAACTTATTTTATTTACTGTCATATTAACTATCATGTGTGTATACTTAAAAAATAATGTTTAGGATTGTTTTTGTGTTTACTTATAAATTGTATATGTTGGTATAAAATACATACTGCATAGGGTTCTCTTCTTAAATTTGTATAGTCTATAATGCTATGGAAATCTAAGTTGTTAACATATTTCAAATGATCTGTTTTAATTGCTTTACACACACAAGAAATATGTGTTGGTTTCAAAAACTTCCAGTGCACATTAATTTGACAAGACACAGGTAGCAGAAATACTAAAACCAAATATGATAAAAGACTTGAGGCTAAGTACTTCATGACAGAATTTTCATGTTAAGATTCAGATTTCTTTTTGTTTTGTTAAGGGGACCTTTTAGGTAAATTATTTTACCCAAAGACCTGTTTGTAAAGTACAAAACTTCTATAATGAAACCTATAAGTGGTATAATAAAAAAAACAGTGTCTGAGGAATGTTATGCAGTCTTATATTCCCGTCACACTGTGTTTGTTGTGGCCGGTGGGGTTGCTCTCAGTTTAATTGTGGCACTGGACCCTGGAGCAGGTGGCTCATTAATTCCACCTCCATCCTGCCTCTTACATGACTGAGTGGCAAACTTCACTTCTCATTCCAACACAAGTGCTCTGACATTGCAAACCAATTTAACCCCACAAAACTCTGAAAAATAAGGAATCAAAATTCTCAAAAAATAACATGACCCACTTCACAAATATTAGCCAAAACCGTCCACTTAAATTGAACCTTCCCTTTGAAATCACAAAGCTCTCAACACTCCAACAATAGCTTCCGCAAACTCTTTCCTCTTCCTATTTTGCATTCACTTAAGATGTGAGAAATCGTCCTTCCTTCGGTCTATTGTTTTCTCTAATAGAAAAGATTACAGGCTACAGAGAGACAACCGAATTGGAGAGACTGGGTTGATTGCTGTATTTTACCATCAAAAGAATGGTCAGAATGCTGTGTTACTCTTCTTTAACTGGAGCTCATGGCAATGCAAAGCAGTCTACAGTCTGTGAGAAGAACACAATCCCATCAGACTGCATGATGGAAAGACTCAATTAGGAAAATGTCTCAATTAGACATGACAAAGAGCGTCACAGAGCTCTGGATTTCCCAATATTCCCAAATACAGCAAGGCAGCCTGTTTATTTAACATGGATTAGAAACATAATCACAAGTCAATATATAAAATGTGTGTGCATGTTTGTAAGAGTAAAACGGGGAGTGCAGGTGCTGTACAAATATATATATATATATATATATATATATATATATATATATATATATATATATATATATATATACATATATATACAATAAAAACAAATATGAATAAAAGTAAGAAGTACCAAGATTTGATAAGAGGTTCATTATGAAAATGAAAGAAATGTAAAAATAATGGACTGCAAATGTGTGATTTTGTTCAAAAGATATGCGCTGATGCTACAACTCTCTAATGGATGAATCGTCGTTAAATGAGATGCTTTTATAACCAGGAATAGAAAATTGGTCCATTATTGTTTGAATTTCACATTTGAAGGGTTGGTGTATCATCTTGTATTACAGTCATTGTTTTATTTTGATAAAGGCTTTTGTTGCTGATGATAATCATAGACTTATTTAGAAACTCGGGTAAGCTATTCACATAATTCACACGAAGATATATGTTTTTTACGGACGGGATAGGAAAACATTTAAGAATGACATTGAAATTAGGACTCTTAGGAAGATTCACCTTCATACATAGAGGTGTCATTCTTTTGTGTTTTAAAATAAAACCATCTGTGCTGTTGAGAGGATGACAACTTAATTTTAGCATTTGAAAACTCGTTCTTCATCTCCATCTTGGGTCACCTTTGAAAACTAGCTATTACTTAAGAGCTCCAAAAAGTAAAGGTATAAATTTTGAAAACAGTTTTTAGATATCTTTTGAATATACTCAGAAACACAACGGGAAACTGGATTGGTTTAATCTAACTGAATCTTGGTATAGTGGAGCAAGAATGATGTGATTTGCGATATCTGGTTCCATCTAAACAAAGTCAAAGCGTTTTTTTAATTGGTGTATGGTGATAATTCATCCAAAAATGAAAATTCTCTTATCATTTTCTCAACCTTTTGTCATTTTTATCTTGCATGCCTTGTTGTTTCTGCAGAACAGAATAGAAGATATTTTGAATAATGCTGGTAATTGAAAAATGGCAGTACACGTTCAATTTTATTGTATGGATACAAACTAATGCAAGGAAGTAGGTTCCACTGTTAGGCTTTACATTGCATTTGAAACTTTGTTACCAACAATCTTCAAAATATCTTTTTTTGCTCTAATGAACAAATAACCAAAGCATAAATGTAATATTTAGGTGAACTTTCCCTTTATATGATTTAAATAGGGTCAACTTCTAAATATCCAATCATTTCAGTCATTTTTTTCTTTAGACTGTTTAAAGCATAAAGGAAATAAAAATGTTGTGGTCATGTGTGTAGAATATCTTCAAGTGAGTAAAAACTTTTATCATATTTTTTCATTTTCTTCTTTCTTGGGATGGACGAGGACAAGTGTGACGTTAACTTTGACAAAAATACATCATCCCTTCATCACTCTATTTCCAGCTAGTTTTCACCTTCAGACACGTCATCTATTCTTCTGCGAACACAAACACACGGCTGATTGAAATGTCAGGACTGAGAACATGAATGGATATATTTTTCCATGTCACATCATTACGGCTCTACCAGATGTTCAGGTGACGCGACTCATCTTCGAGTCTGCGACGCGGCACATTTGGAATCATCAAGCAGGAACCTGATGAATGTCCTTGTCTTCAAGGACTGCTGGTGATTCGCTAATGTTTCAAAGCTACAATCCTCCTAAGTGTTGGCTGCGTGTTCAAGTCATGATTTGATCAGAGAGAATAGCAGGAGGTTTAGGAAGAAAAAACCTGAACAGGGGAGTTGTGATAAAGACGTGTAGACCGCATGATGTTAGGGCATCGAGAGGTCAACAAAACTATTAACCTTTTGCTAAGATAACAGATGGGAATGTTTGTTGGCTTCACGTCGCATTTGGAAATGCCTTGTTGATAAGGGGAAGATAGCAAGTACCGTTTAAAAAAATTGCAATGCTAACTTGTTTTAAGCCGTCTCTAACCTGCCTTAAGTTGAAGCCGTGACTGATGAACCTGCCCAGCTGAAAACAATACAACTTTTCTATGATACAGAAAAACTGGAAACTTTAATTGCTCACGGATACTTAGTTCATAGTCTCAGTTTTTTTATTAAACCATTAAAATTCCCACACTAACCTTTACATTTATAGAAACTCGTGTTCTTGTTTATGTTATTTTTTATTACATTTCTTTAACACTGTCTGCAAAGTTCACCACTTAACAGAAAGCTTCCATCCACTTCCATGTACCATCCGATCTTATATCTGTACATTTGGCATTTATCCAAGATGAAGTATAATATTAACATATTATTCCATAATAATAAACCCACAACCCTTGCATTGCAACTACCTTTATCAGCCAGTTGGCCTATGGCAGTAACATACTCTTAATATACTGGATGAATAATGTTAAGAATAGGTATGCACTAATATATCTGTCAATTATAGACCAGTATATGAATTTGTGCTCTGTGTTTAGAAGATATGTACCTGTTTAATGTCCATTATTAATATTAGTTAAAGATTTCAAAATATATATATTTATCAAATGAATCTTTAGAAATTAAGTTCCTGTAACCACTAAACAATCTGTGTTTGTATAATGCAAGGCATATTCGTTTTTTTTTTTTAACTTTTATTTGTATTCTTTTTAAAAGAGATAGTTCAACCCGATTAAAAATGGTGTCATCATTTACTCAAAGTAATTGATGTAGGAACAAGATATTTTAAGAGTAGAATTTTTTTATAAATTTGTATGTAACAACACTTAGCGAGATAAAACCTCTGGGTTGTATCATATCAATTTATTAAAGCAGTAGTTCAACCAAAAATTCTGTCATCATTTATTCATCTTTAATTTGTTCCAAACTTGTATACATTCTTTCGTGTTCTGACAAACTAAGGGAAAGATATTTGGAAGAATACCTGACCAAGTAGTTCTTGAACCCTGTGACTACAATAGTTGGAAAAATACTTTGTTCTGTTTGAATGAATGAATGAATGAATGAATGAATGTAGGACAGCACACCATTCTGGTGCACTTCTGTCCACTTTTTTTTTTACTTTAGTACACAATGGGAAGCAAGCTGTTTGGTCATTCTTTTGAATAGCTCTGTGTTTGACAAAAACTACACCGAATAATTCATGACAGAATTTTCTTTTTGGGCTTTCATTTTAAATTGATGCCCGAAGATGCTAAACTCTTATTTTGTGAAGAAATATTACAGGGCAAATCTATGAATAAAAAATAATTCTTTACATTGAAAAACAAAGCTATTTTTTGCTATTACATAACAGGTTGACTCAGTGCTGTGACCTCCCTTATTACTAGAGTAGACCACAAGTCAGAAGTGTGAAACCACCTGGGTTAATACTTGTTATAAATAACCTCTCTGCTCATGATCTGGTTGTCTCGTTCTATCCTACCTGAGCTCAACTTAACTCAAGTTTGATTTAAATCGGATTAATAAGGTCCATCTTAACAAATGTATCCGGGTCGCTGTTGTATGTCTTGCAGTAGGTTAGATGTGTTCAGCCTAAATGGACTTCTTCCTTTATTTCAAGTTTGTCCGATCTAGTTTCACTTTATGTCACAGCTGAAAGTTCCCTTAAGAGACAGCTAGGCTTCATTCATCTATTTATCCGACTCTCCCTCCTGCATTGCATCTTGTAGCACACTCTCATTGTACTCAAGATTGGCATAAAGAGATGTCTGTGTTGTCTCTGTATAGCGCCGACTACAAATTTGACTACAAACGGTTTGAGCCTCAGGCGGACAGAGACGTGCGGATGGTGAGGAGGAGGGGGGTGTGCAACCCCTATTTATACAGGTTAATGTGCAAACACCTCGACACAACGACTGCCGCCGATGCTGGCCTCGACCCGGGCCGCGAGCACCCTTCTTCTGCGAGAGAGCTCGGCCTTGCAACATTACCATTCTATTCTCATTATTCCTGCAGTGGCTGCCAAATTGCCTTGTCATTCAGGATCATTGGACACTGTTCATTTCCAGCACCTGCGACCCAGCAGGTTTTAAAGGCTCATTCTCACTCTCTCCCCCAGAGTTCCCAAGGCAACAGAGACTTAAGCATGTAGGGACACAAGGAACCGTGTTCCTGCAGTAGTTATTTGCACAAGAAACAGAAATCTGTTGTGGTTAAACACGACATATGATGTACAAAAGAATGTGAAAATAGTATTGTTAAGGGAAAATTTGCATTTGTTTTTTTTAACATACAGTATGCTGTGATTTAACAATCCTGAAATTAAGAAAAACATTTATGTTGAAACAACTTAATGTAATCATGTGGAACAGATGTACCTGGTAAAATAAGTAATTTCAACAACACATTTTTTTCAATGTATGCACTTTTGGAGACTTTGGAGGCTGGTGGATACATATGAATGGGTTTAAATATCAAAATAATCCACATAAGATTTTCAAGGTTTTCCCTATTTTTCAAGGTCATCCTTTATTCCTGTTTCAATAACGTAATAACTGCCTGAAGGTGGATTACAAACATTGCTGCCCAGTGGCCCAACTTCCAAAACTGGCATTTGTTAAAGTCAAATGGTTGGCATTTACAGTATTATTATAAGATCACTGTCTTAAAATGGAGCTTTGGAGTTTTTAAAGTTCCTTTTTTTAAATCTGAAAAACACTGGAAAAACAAAAGATCATGCAGCTAAAACTGCTCAGGGTCGAATAAACCAATTATTAAAATCTCAACTGAGATAAATAGACACAACGCACAAATCTGTAAAACAATGAGTGCGTATCAAGTATACACACAAACATGTGTTTAAAATCTATTTTGGTAGCTTCATGAGGTTTTGTGGCAAAATAAGTGCTGGTTTACACTGTCTTCATACATTTTTAGATTTAATAACTGATCGCAGCATTCGCCTGTGTTTCAGCATGTAAATATGCCAAAAACAATAATTGCTGTGATTTATCGATTGCGTCCTTTGTTTCTGGCAAAATGATGTTTTTTATGTTTATTTTCTCTTCTGCCCGCTTGTCTGCTGTCCAATTTCTTGCATGACTAAATTGAAGCTTAAATACGTGATGTTTTATTTAACTTTATGCTTGAGTTTTATTTCAATAGAATGAACAAAATGGGACAATAGTGAGCTTAGACCTGGCTTGGGTTTATAGGGGGCTGATGCATAATGGAAAACCTATTCAAAATGGTCCTGCTTTCACACTGGAAAAAAGAACAAAAGGGTTTTTAAACCACTCTCACAAAGGACGTGAGGGCACAAATGTGTGTAGTTGGATACATATTACGTTTTTAGGCAAAGGGAGAGAAATATGTTTAAAAGGCTTCATTTAGATTCAAGAAGCCCCCTCAGCACAAAAATGTCAATCCACTCTTTCAATCCGCTTAGGTCTTTAAATAATTGCTCATAAACTGCTAAAATATTCTCGGCGTGCAGTGCTGCTCTATTACTTTTCCAATTCTACCCAGGGTTCAGCAAAATTCCAGATGTAAAAATCTCCTGTTACTAAGACGACAGTATTCGCATAATTGCAATAATCGTATACGGAATGACAGAAATCGCAAAAGACAAGAAATTCATATCAAACACATAATCAAATGTAACTGCTATTATTTGTGTTCCCACACTTTTTTTTATTCCAGGAACTAGACAGGGATTAACTCAAGAACTAAATAGCAGTGTTTTACTATGACTGTACCGTGCATTAATGCACATTTCTGTTTATTATAAATCGATATGATAATCACAATATAAACAGGGCACATGCCATGTCAAAGATACAGTAATAAAAGTAACTGCTATAAAAACAAGTTTCATCATGTCAGAATGTGTTGACATCTCTAGTGTATTTTGTTCAAGCTGTGTTATCTGAGCATTTGTTGAACATCGGCTTTAAAACACACTGCAAACAAACACAAGCGTGTTCAAAATACACACTATCAACTTGGATTCATTTTCACTATGATGGTTCCCAGGCAATCTTAATATATTAAGGTTATATAAGAACAAAAGGTTCCTCTCATATCTTACAGCAGAATGATTTTATGTAGGAAAAAGTAAGCGACAAAAATAACTGTATTCGTTTTACATATGCGTCTTAAACAAAAGAAAACAAAAACAATAATTGTGATAAAACTGTATCAAGCCAATTATCCCAGTTATTTTATTTTAACTCCAATGAATGCTACGCAAATGAGAATGTTGCTGCAGAAAAGTTAACATTAACTTCTTTTCCTCTTAACCCGAGAAAGCGATGTGATAATTTGTTTATATTTAAACCTAAAGTTGGGTCAGAGAGGAACTTATCACAGTACAGCAGAACGAATCTATTACGATTACCAAGCAAAATTCTATACAAAACAATTTCTCATAGTTTTCTTCAGAATGCGTCTTTGAATTACGGCATGACTGAAACTCACAATGAAGTCCTGCTGTGCCTGTAGTCATCGCCCTGAAGGAGTTTGGCAAGATCACTGAATAAATCTCACAAATCTTTGCTGATATATTAGACACACCTCTCTGGCAGTGTTTATTGGGATATCATTGCCTCTGCTCTCTCCAGCTAACACAATGTTTCTTTCTCAGTGTATATATGTCATTGAATCAAATTATTTATCAGGGGGCTGCATTTGACAGGAAGTGTAATACGCTCTACTTTTAAGTGCAACCTCCTCTGAAGGAGCCATTCTCTCAGTCATTCCTCTCCAAAGGATATTTACCTTTCATCTTCCCCTCTTACAGCCCTCTGTTTCCCTCCCTCTCCAACAGAAAGTTATTGTCTATGCTTTCATAAAAACCAGAGGAAAGTCTGTGTTGTCAGACGGCACTGATAAGGCCACATGAGCGGACAGCAAAACACAAACTCATTTCAATGAATGACAGAAAGCGAATCAAGCTACATAAACCTGAACATTTGAGCTGTTTGTTATTTAGATTGGCCTAACCTCCTGAAAATTGACTTGCATTCAAATGAAAAACTCAAAAGTGAGTAGAGCTGTTTAGTGACGTTTATATTATTCAAGTTCAATTTTTATCTGTCTTCAGGGAAAATGTTTTTCTTATTTCCTGTTCTTATGAAAGATTTATCACATTTTGGCATACATTTACATTTTTGCTACATGGTGAAATGCAATGATGTGAAAATTGAGTCACGTTAGAAGCGTGAACATTCAACAACATATAAAAACACAATACGAGAACCGATACACTTTTGACTATACTTTCCTGGCTGTTTTACCTACTTTTATGTTAAGAAATACAGAAATCAAGTAATAGACTACAAAGTACCAGATAAGTGTAAAATAACAAGAAATACAAAATATTTCATTGAAAGAAAACTCCAGTTCATAGTATTTTTCTGGAATCCCAGCAACAGAATATTACAGTATTCTATACTGTAATATTACACTATACAGTGTTTTATTATTGTACAAAGAAAGTTGGTTTTCTTGGTCTTATCCCTGAAGTCCCCTAAAAAATGCCTATATGCCTTAAATATATGCCTTATATAAGTGGTGCACCGAGATTCAAAACAGCCGATAAAATGCTCTGTGTACATCAAATCTTTTGAAACTAACAAATCTGAATTTCAACACTTAAAGCCAAAATATAAATTAATAATATTCAAGAAAATAGGTATGAATTTTACCTTTAGATTTATGTTAACGCAAATTAATATAACCACTGAATTTTGGGTATCGGCAAATATCATTCTGAATAATTTGTATGGTCGGAGACACTTGAATCAGTGCACCTCTTCTTTACATGACACACTGATATAATGTTTACCCTTAAAGACAAATCTAGCTCCCAAATACAAAAATACACATTTAAAGTTGAGTTCCTGGACCCCATAAGAAGGCAAGTTTATATTTCTTGCACTAGTTGTGCATTTCTCCTTTAGAAATTTTGACGGTAAAAGATCGATATCCAGTGTCAACAACATGACCTTTGTGTTCTACACTGTCAAACAAACTTATGTCTATGCATTCTCCCACACAAAGAGACTGTTTGTATGTAACATAGGTCATGTTAGCTGCCAAATGAAATGAAAGTAGATATAACATCAAACACACAGGGCTGGCCCAGATGCAAACAGATCTGGATTGGCTGATGGATAGCACGGTGAAATTGGACATGCATTTCGGATTGTATGACTCCCGCACATCCATTATTGAGCAGCTCGGATTGAGATTGATCAGAGATCTCTTTGCTGTCTTTCTCAGGTCACTGAATTTCGATCCGAACCCTTCGCGCACCTGATGAGATGACTTCAGACCGACGCATGTCAGAATTACATTACAAAGCCCTCGGCTTCCACTGCCAGTTCTCACTTTCTCGGCCATCAATATGACAACCTATGGACTATTTTTAGCGCGCATGTCACATATTATCTCTCAGAGAGACAAGGTAAACAAACGTTGCTTGCGGAAGACATCGTAGGGGCGTATCCTCAGATTTGAGTTAAGCTCATTATAATACTCCACACAGTTAAACAAAAAAGTCAATGTCATCACTAGTGGGAGTTCTCAGTGTCATCCTAAATAGTGTTGTTATCTACAAACATCTGTGAAGCGGTATCTCTGCTAATGGCTCATTAATATGAGAGTCGTGGGCCTGTCAAAGACACGGCACGGCACCGAGCTGAAGAACACTAATCCACATTGATTAGAGCCCTCGTATCAAAGGCTTCCGGTTCTGTCACTTTACCTCCGTTCTCCCTCCTCACACTCCAGGCACAATTAGAGCTCCTCACAGCATTTCATTAAAATGTTAAAAAAACCGTCGCCTCCTCCTCTAAGGACCGAAGCCATCGAGACACATACCTAAGCGCTCATTTACAATTGTGAAAAAGAATCTGTGGCATCTCCCTTGAAAATTTCAATCAGCCGGTGAGATTCAACCGTGCCTGCGCCTCACAAAAACCAACGCTGAGCTGTCGCCGGCACCTGGACTCTACTGAGCATGCAATGCGTGATAACAAGCTCGTCTTCCAGCGGAGAAGAATAAGTACATTTAAATGGCAACAGAGAGCCTGTTTTTTCAGCATACAGGTTCGGTAGTGAAGAACGTAGTTGCGTAATTATAGCCTTTAGTTATTGAGCGACACATAAAGGGCATTTAGCTATTGTATATGTATAAAAAACATTTATGAAAGTGCTTGCTTTTTTACAAATCACAGTGTGTTAAGGGATCATTCTGAAATGAATGAAATAATGAAAGGAAATAATTGTGAAAATATAAATTACATTAAGAGTCTATGTGACATGAATGACGTCATGCAGGGTTGGGAACTGATTTCTTTAGATCGTTGAACACATGGCTTGCCATACTTTAGTAATTTTCTGCATTTTTCAAAGCTTTCTGAGATTCTACTATGCTTCTGCGCAAGGCCAATTTTTGGGATGATGGTACAAAAAACTTGGAAATGAATGTGCAAATACCTTAATAGTGAAGTAAAGCTGATAAATTTGATCATTAGAGATTCTTCAGCATAATTAACCCAGCAAACCTCACTGAAGAGTACCAAAACGACTCCAAATCTGGCAACCACTTTCACCGGACTGTAACAGCCTCACAGCTGCACATTTTACAAACGGTCGCTCACATTCTTCTTAGGAAATGCCCCCAAATTCCGTTGTTTATAGCAGTGATGCAGTTGTAGACATGAAATGATAAGTATTTCTACAGAATTTGTCCCTAAAGCATGACTTAAGGCTGGTAGGCTGTCCCAGTTCAAAAATTTCTTCAAACAAAGCCTCAAAATGTGTCCTTCTTCCCCAGGACACAATCCCTATCAGTGTTTTGATGTTGTAAAGGATGCTGTTCATAAATAATCCTGCTGGATCATTAATTTAAGGTTATAAAGTAAATGTAATTTGATATACTTTTGGGAAGTTTAATCTACATATATGCATCATATTCACATTAATGTGTATTGTATTATTTGTATCATACTGTTAGGTTGTATTTGTTAACAGTAAGTTAATGAAGGATGGAAACTTATTGGCTACGTTTGCATACACCTAGATAAACTATTTTTAATCGAATTGAATTTGAATTTTCAAATTGGGATGAAGCGCATGTTGCAAATCTTTCGGCATGTGAACCTAGACGGCATCTTATTTTCTGTCAGTTTTATAATGACAATGAATGCATATCATACTTCTTCATACAACATAAGTATAAAGTTTTGATATATTTTTGTAAATGCATCTTCTATCTCAACTGTTATGACAAATACAGTGTTATCTTACCCTTAAGTGCCAGTGTTGATGTAATTCCCGTCACACCTCACAGATTGAGATCCAGAACCTGTAAAACATAGAATCTGTAAGAGAGATGCACATTCAAACACCTTTATCACGTGCTAACGAAACAATTTCAGAAATAATCAGGCTTTCTATTGTTTCTACAGTGTGTTTCATATCACATTGTGGCCCTAATCTTCACATTTCCTCCTTGGGGAGGGATGCTGTTCACCCCGAGCCAAGATAAAGCCAATGTCTCTCCGGCTTCTGTTGTGGGTGAACATGTACAAATGTGAAAAATTAATGCATTTAATTTTCCTTCCTACTGTAGCAGAATGTCATTACAGGCGGCTTCGGGTTGGACCGGAGTTTAACAGGGCGGTCTGTCGTTGAGGGATGTAAATTAAGCGTGCGCTTCCTATTACACCAGTCTGCCGATATGCATATGGGTATTGATCGGAGCTCTCTGAATGAGCAGACCGCAAAGAGCACAAGTTCCCCCTAAGGATACATCCTATGGATTTAGTTATATTTGAAAATCCACTAAAGCATGCGATGTTCAGGAGACCGTAATTGAAAAGAACAAATGCAGTAATGAAAAAATACTTCTGAGTGAAACTGCATATAAATAAAAACAAGAACGCAGTAACTTTGTCTTTCCCTTAGAGAGAGGCGAAACTTCAAAGACATTTTAGGAAGTAAGCAAACTTTTCAAATGTAAATAATTTCTCAGAGAGAGAAAAATGCAGGAGGCAGGCCGAACAAAAATAGTGCTGTGTCAGCACAAAAAAATGGATCTTGCAAATGAATACATGAATAAAAAACACCAGGTATGAAAACAAATGCACTCTGTTCATCCCACAGTGTGCCAAACAATCTGTGTACATGCCATGTACCCGCTCTCATAGTTTCATTTTCAGACATAATGGGCATACCCTTTCATCGCAAGTCGCGACATGTGAAGGCCTACAATCAACAGCACGACCGCTCCGCTTGCCGAAGCCATTCAATTCCCCGTCTCCATCCAGGAATTTTTAAAAATTCATGAAGGAACGGTCTGAACGTTTGCTGCTGCTGTTTGCCACCCACACTTGTGAAACATTTTGAGGCAAGAAAGAGGGCGACCATCATCTGGTTTCTAGTGATTCATGAGCCTCACTGCACAGCACAACCCAAATTTGATGGAAGTCCGGTGCGTTACATGCAGTGGGCGCAGAATGTCAGTCAGTGAAGCATCAGAGAGAGGGATCACTGTGGGCTCAGCATGGCACCGGCTCCCTGTGAATCATGGCCGACTCGATGTAATTTGTTATCTTTCAGGGATCCCATTTCCGATGTGTTGATGCAGCAGATAGATTCCAATTCTATAACCATTTTTCACCTGTCACTGGAAACTGCTTTTACACTTTTTTATCTTTTGTTAAAAAAGGGTTTCTGAGAAATGGACCTAGAGTTATAAACTCAGACAAAAAAATAAATTTATATTCTTTGTATTTCATATTTTGTCAGAGTTTTAATTGATTTTTGTTATGATAAGTTCCACACGATATGTCAGTAATTGGAGACTTTTTTCATGAGGTCGACAATTTGAATGAACTCATATGTTTTTTAAGTTATATATATATATATCCTTTTTTTTAATGCACGGGATGGAATTGGCCTTTTTTGCAAAGAAATTTCAAATTTTATGCATTAATGCCTCAGGTGGGAAAATATTGAGGATTGAGGTGTCATTCAAGTTGTAGTTTATTTCAAAAGAAAGTTTTTTGTTAAGAATATGTTCCGCTTCAAAACAAAAATCGTCATGAATTTCCCACCCTCAAGTTGAACCTATACAAAGGATATTTGTGAGAATGTTAGCAACTGAGCTTTTTTTGTTGGCCCATTGACTACCATAGAAGACATAAATGTGTAGACATGTATTTCTACTGCTGAACACAAAAGAAAAAGAAGATATTTTGAAAGATGTAAGAAAAGTTCTGGTGCCCCTATCAACATCATTATAGTGTTTACTAGGTCAATGATGTCTCAGAATTTTTTTGCTAACATTCTTCTAAATATACTTCTCTCTGTTCAATGAAAAAGGACATTTATATAGGTTTAGAACAACTTGCGGGTGAATAATTCATGTGGTTTTTTGTAATTTCGGTGAACTATCCATTTAATTTTAATTCCAAAGCAGAATTTGCAGCCGTTTCAACAAATGTAATGTTAGCAACCCACAATGCAAATACCACAATGCACAACAAACACTATATAAGGCCTCTTTTATGTGTATCTGTTGTAGGTATAACAAAAATACCCATGTATTTAACGTAAAACTTTATAAAGAAACTGCTTCTTCAGTCACAAATGCACAGAAAAGGAAGACTTCATGTTAGAAACCAAGTTTTGATTGTATTCCTTTTTCTCTCATGGTAAAATTCCATTCATACATATTGTTATCATTTGATGCTCGTATTTTGTTTTCATAAGTGCAATATAATTAGCTATTTGATTAAAAGGCACATATTGCATAAAAAGATTAAAATGCACAAATCGCTTATTAAGATGAATTGCTTGTCTAGATATTAGTGGAAATTTAAGAAGTTAACCGTCAGGGTTAAATTCTCACCGCCCCACTGCTCATTGATTTATGATTCCCTTTTAAATTTAAATGTTAGATTTTATGAATCATTTTGTAAAATAACAATCCTGTGCGATAATGCTCCATCATCCCCTTGTTTCTATATTACACCTTTTACCTTTAAAACTTTATACCAAACTTACTTTGATGGGTCAACGACTTGAACAGATGGAAGTGCCTTCATATCTAATTAATCAATAATGAATTTATGATAATAAAACTGGAAAAAAAATGCATTTGTTGCTTTTTAATGAATCTATAAACTTTAACGAAGGTCAAAAATGCTGAAATCAACACTTTTACATGAAACCACGGCCACACCTAACGGCTTTGATATAAAACCTGTCACCATTTAATTAATATCAGCTCCATGTTTTGTGGCTTGGCCTTTTATGATAGACACTTGTGATAATGAATTTTATTCACAAGTTACAGACAGTGAATAAGAATTACATTCTCTAGGGTAAGACAGTAAGTAATGTCTCTCTCTCTCTCCCTTTCATTCACACGGACAGAATTTAGCCCAAAGCAGCAAATCACAGGATTTTTCCTTGTCATTAACTATAGAAATTCCATCTTTCACTAAAATGAAATGGATTTTTTTATGAGTATGAAAGAATTGCCTGCCTGACATCCCTACTATATTACAGGCCTGATATACAGCAAAATTCAATTCTTTGGCCTTAAACGAAAAAACCAACAGACCAATAGAAAATGACTCCTATTGATGACTTTCTGTTCGACAGAAGTTGTTTTAGTGGTGTCTATATACACGAAACACCTAAAAACACACATTCACAATGAATTGTTACCTTCTATCTTTAGCCAGTAAGAGAAGTGGACAAGTTTAAAAAGGGTTTTCATACCGGAGAGCTGGATTACACATTTCCCTTTTTGCTAAAGCCCCGGGATCTTTTCTGACTGCTTTCATCTTTAGCGTTTTTCTGAATTGTGAGGCTCAGGTGAAATAAATCTTTTCACCAGGTGGAAGTGTCAGCCTTCACTTAGTAAAGCCGTGACATCAAAGAAAGTGAAAACGGCTTTTAAACTTAAAACCCAACAAGTAGAAAGTAGAACGTTTCGACCTGCTTATTACATTCTGAAAAGAGTGCACTATTCAGTGTACAGCAACACGCAACTTCCATCTGCTTTCAACGGGAATGCATCCATCAAACAAAAGATGGGAGTTTGAAAGTAATGTGCACTGGGCTTTCAGTATCTTTATTAAAACGGCTTTAATGGCTTCGTGCCTTGTGGCTAAATCAACATCATTTTTACTGTCTAAGGAGGTCAGATACAAACTCTTACGCATTACAAAATCTGTCAGAAAACCACAAGTGCAGAATTATCGCTCGGCAAACATCAATTCTGTGCTGGTATGCTAATACGGAAAACAAAGAAAGAGACCCAGATTAAGGTTTATGTAGAGACGACTCGCAGAAAATGAAAATTCTCTCACCATCTACCTCAAACCTGTACGACTTTCTTTCCTCAGAAGAACACAAAAGTAATCAAACAACATTGACCCCAATTGACTTCCATTGTATAAACACAAAACCCACGAAGATACATTTCTCCCAAAAAATATTTTGTGTTCCACAAAAGACAAAACGGATGAATTAAAGTGCCACTTTCATTGTTTGTAACAGTAATGGTGTTGATCAACAGCCAACACCGGTGACAAATAATATTTTACTTTAAATACAACTGATGTCATCATTTACTCTCCCTCTTGACATTGTAAACCCGTAATGACTTTCTTTCTTCTGCTCAAAAGAAGAAAATCATCTTTATAGTCTTCGTATGCCCCCAGGTCTGCTTGGTCATTTCTTGGAGGAGTTGAATGTTCTCCAGTCATCTTTTCTGGAGGATAGGACCCCTCTTGTGACCCTTGGAGACTTCAACGACCAACCTTGAGGAACCATCTGCTGCTGACTTGCACAACCTCAACGCATCATTTGACTTCAGGCGCCTGTCCACGTCACCGACACACAAGTCCGGTCACACATTTTAACTTGTCTACACGCTACTGCTCCACTTATCACACTCAGGTAACTCCGCTGCACACATCCGATCATTTCTTCGTCACGCTTCATCTCGACATGACAACACGGACATTACACCGCCTTCCTCGCTTGTAACTTTCAGGCACAACCTAGGCATTCTCTCTCCTCACACCCTATCCTCTGCTGTTTCCTCTGTGCTCCCTCCCCCCAAACAGTTTGCTTTACTTAACACTCACAGTGCCCCTCACTCTCTATGTTCTGCACTAACATCCTGCTTGGACAATTTGTGCCCGACCAGCCCGGGCAAATCCTTCAACACCATGGCTTTCTGAGGTCCAGGAACACAGAACCAGGCTCAGGCTGTTGAGAGAAAGTGGCGCAAGTCTAACGACTCTGCAGATCTCTCGACATTGTGAGAATCATTGGACTACCTTCCCGCTAGACCTCATCCCCACCCATCTCTTGCAAGACATCTATCAATCAGCTGTCCCTGCAGTCACCCACATCATCACCTCATCTCTCTACTCTGGCACATTTCCCACTGCCTTTATGGAGGCCCGTATCACCCCGCTGTTCTGTCTCTGGTAATGTCCAGGCTGGACTACTGCAATGCTCTGCTTGAACCTGCAAAACCTCTGCAGATGATACAGAATGCAGCAGCAAGATTGGTTCAAGGAACAGAAAAGATCACCTCTCACCATTAAACTCTTTAAAAAGTGCATAAAACTCATCTCTTCCGTCTACAGGTTACCCATTAGAGAACCTTCTTTCTAACTTACTCATGCTTAATAATAAAAAAATATTAACCTTAATTTTAAGATACGTTTTATTTCGCCTTTGTGTTGTGTTATTGTTGTCTCTACTATCTGCTTCATTGTCTCCTTGATTCACTTTGGATAAAAGAGTCTGCTAAAGGTACACGTAAAACAAAGGATGATATTTTGAAGAATGTCGGTAAACAAACAACAATTGCACATTGTATGAATACAAAACCCATGAAGATTTTTTTACATATCAACAATTGTGTTCCACAGAAGACAAATATACAGGGAAATGAAAAAGATCAACAGCCAACACATGTAACAATGAATAGTTCATCTCAAAATAAAAAAACTGTCATCCCTCTTGACATACTAAACCTGTGTGAAATAAGAATGCTCAAAACATTGTTCTGAATCAATTGAACAGGCATTGCACCCATTGACTTATTTTGTTCGGACACAAAACCAAGTAAAGTGCACCAACACTTTCACCAAAATTCGTGTTCTGCAAATCAACAATTTTCTTATAAACTTCCAACATACTCATTACAGGTGAGTCCTCTTTGTGCATGTTGTCTTGCAGTATGCCCCAAAATATAATCTGATTGGGTGGGAGTATGAATGATTTATCATCGATTTCTAAAAGCAAGCTAGACTGAGAAAAAGAGATTGCCTTTGAAATTTTGAATAGGTGAGCACAAACCAGGCACAGATATTTCCATCAAGTCGACCAGGAGCAAGCCAGACCGTGAGAAACCGGAAACCTGTAATCCTCCAGTCAATCTCCATTCAGCCATGATTGCAGTTAGATGGTCTTAAGAGGGGTGAACTACAACTTTAGTTTCAAAATCTGGGATTAAAAAGTCAAGTTTAAAGGGGGTCAATTTTGTTCTGTTTGCTACAAAGTGAAACTCAATTCATTTGATAGTGCAGAAGAGCACCGAATAGGGTGCGTTTTTGAGAAACGCTAGCACTCATTAGTAAAGACAGAAAAAAAAAGCAGAGCTACATTTCTGTAAACATGGCCTGAGGGAACCATCGATGTACACAGATGCTATCAGTGTGAAGACGTTGGCGCAAATAATCTTGTTTACCGTGTTTTGCTAGTCTTGTAAATGGCGAGTTCCTTTCTTCGGAAACTGGATGAACATGGCCTCGGGATGGCCGGCGGTTTGGTGAATGCAAATTAAAACCATGAAACAATCAATTGAACTGCTCTCTTCTCTTGTAAAGTGCATGGAGAAGCAATGGGATGCCAGATTTGTACTGACACAGCAACCTCTCCCTCGACCCCTTTGCATTTCTATTTTTGTGTTCTCCGCTGTCCATTCCACTCACTTCTCTCTCTCTCTCTTTCTTCCTCGGTTTTCTTTTTGTTCCACATTCTGATTGTGCAAAGTCTTGTTTGGTAGGAGTTTTGGGATGGAACCTTTGAAACAAAAAAGTCTTTGGGGCTTGACGGCGTGACAACAGTTTTTAAAGCTGAGCTTTGAAACATTCCCGAAAATGATGCATTGCAGTGCATTGCTCTTTTGGTTGAACTGTGAGCTTTTGGCTTCAGTTCTGTAAGTCCCCTGTGGTTCCACCTCAAAGAGTCACACATGAGGGGAGAGCGACTAACCTAGAGGAAAAAATCATTGCTCTGCTTCTGATGGAGTTCTCAGTTGTGTATCAACTTTATCTCAGGGGTTTCTCATTAAATTGCATATGAAACTTAAAAATGAATAATAGCATCACAAGAAAATTATTAAGAACACAAGAAAAATTAAAGAAGGAACTAGTTACAACAATGCTGGAACAACGCCTGATGATAGAGAGAGTTCAAAACCCATACATACTATAACCATATAGCCCTAAATAACATTTGTTTAGAATAAAAGAAAATGAAACAAAAAAATTATGTTTCAACAAATTTTCCACATTTGGATGTCCACCAATTTCCAGGAAAAAAAGTATTGATCATATACAGGTAACATCAAGTCACACATTTCCCCAACGCGTTGATTAGTAAACCATCTGCCTCCCTGCAAACACATCCAGTAAACAGACAGTCAATACAACAGGGCTGAAAAAGTGTCACGGCTGTCATAAGCTGTCTTCAGACCCTGAACAAGGTTGTCTCCTTGGAGAAAGACAGAGAGTCAGGCATAACAGGATTGATTTTACCACAAACTCAAAGTCAAAGTGACGGGCATTATACACCCCCCCCATACAGCACTACACAACACAAGCCCTGTTTCATATTCATTTATAGCATAAGTCTTTCTATTTCAATGAGTCTCAATGAAGGTGAATACAACATTGCATATAACAAGGTCTCGTTCTTTCAAAACTGTTCATTGTGTTAGTGATTAATGATGTTTTCTACCCCTTCTTATGCTGTTTTTGATGAATTACACATATTGCCAAATTAGGGAAGAACAAGAACAGTTCATGACAATCACATGATTGTCATGAACGTTGGCAAACAATTATAACTATATTTATAAAGGAAGATGTATGTTTGTCTGCCTATGGTTTTTATGATATTAGGAAGATGGGCACATTTAATCCCTGCTGGGGTTGGGAACTCAGACTCTGGTCTGGGTTGGGGCATCTTTTGGCCCATTTTTGTGTTGGAAAGTGGATTACAGAGGGTTGCCCATCCGAGAAAGCTGCCCAGACTGAATGGAGGCCAAAATGATATCTGTCCTGTATGGCTTCACAACTTCCTCTCCAAAAACATATGAGCTATGAGGTGTAAAATGGTATGAACTCTATACCATTTAGCCATTGTTTTGTACAATAAGTCTAATTAAATAAGTCTAAATTCATAACAACACCTAAAAAAGTCACGTATATTTACCCATACATCTATTTTTTAAACTGCTTACCCTTCTGGGATCGCGGGAAATCTGCAGCCTATCCCTGCTATCTTCAGGCTGAAAAACACCTTAGACAGATGGTCTGTATGAGCTGCTACAGATATATCACAGCTGTGCTTATATTTAGTTCAGGAGCAATGTTGCTTTTAAGTTTTTTTTCATATTTAAAAGAAAATATGTATGTATATCAAAGAAGTGTATGTCAAGTCTTTCAAGAACACATCAATTTAAAATATGAAGCATGTTAATAATGATAATTTTGCTCAAGATTTAATCAACAAGTGAAGAGCTATTTTCCAAATTAAGATAAGAGACAAAAAAAAATGCCATTTTGATGTGTAGTGAACCCATTTTCTGCTCCATCAATGTTTCACACCAAATTGCTATATTTAAATTGTAATACAAGATGCAGTTTCATTCCAAACCGCTATAATTCTAAACCTGTTTTAGCTTAAAAGCGAAGTGTGTTCAATCTTTCAAAATCAGTTCTTTAAACTCTATTAACACTTTCCATGGCCTGGATGAGCCATTGAGATCTACACCTGGGGGTTAGAAAATGGCAGACTGGACATTTGCATTTGTATGATTTATATTATTTTTTTAAAGACATCAACCAACGTGTTTAAAACAAAAATTATGGATTCATAGCGTTTTGGAAAAAATTTACTTTGAATTTATAATCTCCAATATTGTTTAACATGTCCAGACTGAGCCAACAGATAATTTCAACAGGATAAATTGAATATAATTAAAGTAATAAGATTATTACAAGTATTAATTAGAATAAAATATGAAATTATTTTTAAGATCTTAATCATTGTCATGATTATTTTGCTAAAAGTTTTAATTGAGTCTAATAATCATGATTATTCTGAGCTTGGTTTGCTGTATGACAGTTATTCAATAGCACATTTTTTTAGAATGACTTCTAATCACAATAATGTTTAAAAGGCTAAACACACTTATTTTGCTTAAACATTTATTCATAATTATTCTGTAATTTTTTTCACAACCGCAGATTATTGTTTATTTTGATCAAAGTTTTAATCAAGTTTAAAAAAAACTATATGACAATAATTTGATGGCTCAAATGTTTGATCACGACTAATTATGTTAATCCACAATTATTTGGCTTAACATTTTTAATAATGGTACACTATAATAGATAAATAGATCATTTAAAATTTGCTCATATAACAACTAATTATGCTTTATTTATACTTCACCATATTTATTAGACTTGTTATAACATTTAGAATACTATTAGAATCTGTTCTTGAACTTCTGCAACACAATCATCCATTATTTCTGAACTTGTCAAGTTGATGCTCACTCTTAACACATATTGCCACGATTATGCTTTATTTATTGTGGGAGGAACAAATCCCTTAATCAAATATGATTATTCATGCAGCTTCACATTGTACAAAGGAAAATGTTATAATGTGCTCTTATTAATAAAATTTGTCCAATTCATTTAAGAACTGGTATTAACTGTCGTATAATGCTGAAGGAAGTTTTATTATTTAAAAATATATGTTAAAGACATCTAACTGGTAAAGCCAAATAAACTCTGAGTAATAATAAAGCATTTGGCTTTGTAACCAAAATTCAAACCTTGAATAGGAAAAGAGACAGGGGAGGGATAGTATGTCATAACGTATCAATAAGTAACAAGTTTTAATGTAATGAATAGAAATAGAAAGATTGCTAACAATAAGCTGTTCATCCATGTTTCAAACTCTTTTTCTTTTCTTTATCACGTCTTAAAGATTTCCATTACCTGCAAAGTCTGAATCTTGACATCAGTCGCTTAACATATATTAACAAAACAAAGGCAAAATCGCTCCTTTATTTCCTCCCACACTATCTTTTTAGATTGTATAAGGAGATGCACTAATCTTGCAAGGTCACCTATCTCTGCACACCGGCATTTCTTTTGGATGTTTTTAATTGCAAGACCAGCATCGGATATTAAAACACAAGAGAAAAGCTCTGTCTTCCTTCAGGGGTGAGTCAAATAAATATGCTCTCCTCTCCCATCAGCTCTTCATTAAAGACTGAATAATGTCCAACTGCTGATGAGACTTTATTTGCATGTCTACATTAATTCTGGTCAGCGCTTTTGTTCCAGCCAGAACAAGAGGGTGCAAGAGCTTAGTAACAGCAACAAAAGCAGAGCCCAGCGTCTCTGCGTAAATAACACACGGTGAATGCTGCTTTGGGATATCATCTATCATGTTTCGGCATAAAAGTATGAGGAACACATTAATCTATTTTTAGAATTTCAAATGAGGAGGCTACTTTGTGGGCACAGTGCATGTTAAAAGCCATAGATTACTCCAGCTGGGAGTCATTTACGGCTAAGGTCAAAAGTAATCGAAAGTCATTTTTACTGGCGGATGTTTTCCATGTGTGAAATGCTGCACGCTCAACCCGGGACCGGGGTCAGCAGCTCATGCAAATCCCTGTAAATGCGACCTATTTAAAGAAGCAAAATACAGAATCCTGACAGCCAATGAAATTTTCAAGAAGATGTAGTTTTACCATTTCATAATTATATAACTTATTCTTTTTAAGTCCTCTTAAAACATGCAGCACATAAATATTAAAATATCCATATACTTGTGTGAAAAGTAAAACTTCTAAAGAAAAAAATCCATAGAATGAATATGTCGATTAAAGCTAAAATCTTGCCATCAAATTTACACATTTAATCATTTTTCTGTGAAAATATTTTTCCCAGTCTTGCAATAACACTCTGCAGCTCCTCTTTAAAACTTAAAGTGAAACTGAGAGCTGACAGAGCACAGAGATCAATTTAGCCTAGATCTAAGAATTCAAAAGAGTTGATTTGATCGGTTTTAGGTTTATGACATCAGTAACCCACAGTTTTATATCCTCTTTATTTTGGAAGAAAATACTCAACAGTTGTTTAAAACTATAATTTTGGTGATTTCGTTGTTTGTCTTTTGATAACAAGTATCAAAAACACTGCACAATCACGCACAACATTAAAACTTGATTTTTATCTTCTTCATTAAGACAAAGGGCAGGGAAATAAAGAAACAGTTCCACATTGCAATAATTTTGCCTGCAATTATTTTTGGACATTTAATTTCATTTAATCTTTAAGTCTAGGTTGTAAAATGTAATGCAGACAATGTTGAAGTGATTATGTCCTTTCAAAACTGATTTGTAATGTGTTGGGGAAATCATTGACCTTCTCAACACTAGTGATTTTCATGCAACCAAACCGAAACTTTAGCAAAAACTTCTGTCTGTAATATTATGTTCAATATATAGTACAGTATAACATCTTAATTCTGTGTGCAGACAGCAGACAAGACTACGATTATATTTATAGTTAAAAAAACTAAAATTGCTAAGAAACTATACTGAATAAACATAGAAACAGGATATTTAAAATCCTTTAAATATTTGACCACACAGATTTTGTTTTTAAAACATATTTTCTATTGTGCATTTCAACTGAACCACAGTTGTTTTTTTAATTAAACATAACTCCAAAAATTCATACACAATAAAACACACATAAAAACATAATACCAATTATTTTTGAACATTTTTAATTTTTTTTGCATGTCTTCATACTGATTGTTTACTCCTAATTCTCTTTAATATTAACAGTGGGTGCCAAACATAATTTCCAAAATTTTTATTTCCCTAAATCACGCTAATTAATCGCAGTTAGGGTAATGGGAACAAGATTAGTTGGAACAATTCCTAACAGTAAACTTTTCCTACGGCGAGCATCACAGCACTAACAAATATTGTAAATGTGCAAATGCCACTGTGGTTTAATGGCAAGTTTTGTGATGCGAGATCCAAAACCCACCGAGGTAAAGAGATCAGCACAGTTCTTGCAAATAGCCCTGCATTTCTGATGAGCATCAGAGCATGAATCCCAACATTTCACCCTTTTCCCACAGCTGATTTCACATCTTCAACAATAAAAAAGACTCAACAAAAATACAAATTGTCAAGTTTGGCCATAAAAGTCAGATTAGAAGCGAAGCGACGATGCATATCAGCATGAATCGAAATGGCACCACATAAAAGCTCTGAAGGCTAAAGCTATTCCCATCTCCACTAACGGTGTTAACTTAGCACGATTTGAACTCCAATGAAGTGAACCCGAGTCAGATCGTCTACCGCTGCCTATGCATCATGCTCACTGAGGGCTGAAACATAATGGCCATCCAGTCGACGGATCTAAATGAAATTATGGCAAAAAAGTGGTCGAACTCAAGGCTTTTCCCAAACAGACTGAAGCATATATCGGCTTAGCTTCTGTAATAGGATGTGAAAGCGCTGATGCACATTAAACGCCCCACATCAGTCACGGGAAGGCAGGCCGGCACTGGGTTTACACTTACCTGTCAATGCCTATCAAGGCCCATCAAGGACACAGATATAAGTCAGTGCCCCGGTCCACAGAATGCACAGTCGAACACTAAAAGCCAGTACCTGCTCAATTTGTTATCGTAAGACTGCTTGGCAGACCTGAGAGAAATATGTAAGCATGGTCTATTGTAAGGGTCCATTACTTGTGACATTGGGAAGCCATTCTAAAGATTGAGCTGCCGCAAACGTATTCGCTCGCTACACAAAAACAATCCATGAACTGCCGAATGGGCTGATGGGGCGTTTCTGTGGACCTAGTTAGTTCACCCATGTGCTGTCTTTTTTCATTCACCTTTAAAGAACACAAAAGAAGATATTTGAGAAATATCTTAGTGGTTTTTGGCCCATAAGATTGGAATCAATGGCTGTAAGTGTTTCTCTTGTTACCAACATTCATAAAAATATCTTGATTCGTCATGATAATGTCATGATTTTTGTTTAAATGAAACAAATTTCCCTCAAGAATGCATCAAACAAATTTAAAAAAAGATTTTTTTTGCAATATTTTCATATCTCATAATGTGTTCATTCGTGATAATGGCAGGGATGAAAGGCTTAGATCTGATTTATTTATTTTCTCCAAGATGTGCACCGGAAGACAATGATAAGAGGCATTTAGGATTGTACTGTTTTTGGTGGGTTTTTAATGACTTTGCTAATAAGGCGCAACAAAATCTCCAGTGCCTGGTCAAAGATTGTTTTATCATGAAATATTCATATGTTCAGTTAATGCTATGCCAACACGCTGGCACACTTTCAGGAAGTCACCCCTTAAGAAGTAAACAACAAATCCAGTTTTTGTAGAATTGCAGATCACTAGATATTAAGATCTTCACCCTGAAGGTTTTTTAAACACACTAGTTTAATACCAGACATTATTTTGGAATGTATGATGGGTACTTGTTTATGAAAAGTATGCTAAAATGCGTGTATAATGTTCAGGTTATGACAAAGCTGTGATAAAACTATACAATTTGGGAAAACAAACGCTCGCTCAGGTTCTGCTCGGGTTAGTGTGACATTAGTTTTCAAAGCAGCTCATGTGTGGAAGAGAGAAACACACTTCCATTAATGCTTTTAGCCAGATAATAATGCCTTCTTTAAAATCAAGCCCTGCAGTGGGGAACTGCCGAAACACTTAAAATAACATTTTAGCACAAATAACATGTCGAGATAAACAAAGGTGTTATTTGCAAAAATGCAACTACTCAACATGGAGGCATTATTTATTGCTTTAAATATGCAAGCACTTATATTTCTATAACATTTAAGATATACACTGTATAAAAAATTGTAAATTTTTAATCATACACAATGCAACAAAAATAGTAAGTAAATTAAAACTAAAATGTGTTAATTAAATCTTTATTAACTTAAATGATTTATGTATATGTTAGAAACATTAAAGTTGTGGTTTATCTCCCTATTGTCATTTTAAATATACATGACTTTCTTCTGCACAAACGTAACAAAATTAGGCACAAATTAAGTTCTGTTATATAAACACAAAACGATGCAAGTTAATAAGTTGCAGTTCCCAACATTCTTCAAAATATCTTCTCTATTGTGTCATACAGGGTTCAAAATGACAACTGGATGAGTAATCACTAATATGTAATTTTTGGCTTGACTCTCACTTTAACTTTTATATTGTTAATCATTTTTACATCTCTAACTCAAATAACCCTTATCACTCTTAAAACAGCTAAAATAAGTGTTAGTAATTTAGAACACATTTTCTTTCACATTTTTCTTTCTCGGGACAACATGGTTAATGGGACTTTCAACACAACTTTTGTTAAAAATCAACAACATGTGTGTTAAAAGTAAATAACATACATGGGTTGTAAATAGATTAGAATAGAGTAGAATAGAATAGAATAGAATAGAGCATAGAAATAAAGCCTACAACTGTAATAAATGTATTGTGTGAACCAATTTAGATAAAACCGGACTCAATATTTTCTGGCAAACTTAAAAACGTAACAAAAAAGGTAGCTGAATAAAGGAAAAATGTTGTCCACCTTAAATCGCAGTGTTGTTTTTTTCCAAATGGGACTCCCTTTGCTGTGTCAGTAAGATTGAGTTCTTTTTTCAACTGATAGCACTTTTCTGGTATACGGTCAGTATCAGCACTTCACTGTTGCTGGCAAATACCGCAATGACAATAATAGACACCTTGTGTTTGCTGTTGTGCTTTGACACTTAGGTCAATAGCAGAGGAGACGGTTTATTCAGACAGCTCGCACCCCTCCAACATCCCTCCTGACCTTTCAGCTGCATCTCCTGTAAGATATACATTTGCTGTCGTTTGATGTTATACATTATTGTGTGCCATGTGAAATAGATTGATCAATTAGAATCCCATCTTAAATCTGTCTGTAAAGTAAGTTTGTGTGTTTGTTTGTTTGTTTGTGTGTGTGCGTGCGTGCGTGCGTGCGTGCGTGCGTGCGTGCGTGCGTGCGTGCGTGCGTGCGTGCGTGCGTGCGTGTGTGTGTGTGTGTGTGTTTGTGTGTGGGTTTATGGTCGGTTAAGTTTTCAATTTTGAGAGTTGCCTCTTGTGCCGAATTTACATCTGTTACAGTTTACTTTAAAATTGCAGACATTAACAGATCAATGGCCACATTTATTGATCAAGCCAAACTTATAGGAATATCTTTGATGTCATCAATAACACCCTGCAGTGCACCAAAAATATATTTAGAAGAATGTTGGTGTAAAAAACAAACAAACACTGGTTTTGTGAGATAACAAATGAAGTCAATGGGGAACAAGGGGTTTTGGTCTATGACATTTTTCAACGCATCTTCTTTTCTTTAAGATTGAAGATAAGACAACAAATAGAGGGTATGATAAATAAGACAAACAAAAAAGCACAAAGTGATTTTACGAAAAATGATATCTGTTCATACAATGAAAGTCAATGAGGTAGTCAATGTTGTTTGGTTTCCAACATTCCTCAAAATACCTTATTTTTGTTCTACAAAAGAAAGTCTTACAGGTTTGAAATGACATGAGGATGAACAACTAATGATGGATTTCTCACACTCTCCCTTTGACCAGGTTCAAACATAACTTTACTTATACCATAACAAGAATAATTCTTATATCTTTAGTACAATACGACAAAACTGTTGTTTCTATTATAACTAGTCTTTCTGGTTTTTTTTCTCTTTTCTTTTCTACAGTTTTCTTCGTCTCCTCAGAGAGTACTCAGAGAGACTCCACGCAGCGTGTTTCTGGTACATTGCTAATATGAAAGAATATGAGTTATCGTTATGACTGTGGTTGGTGGTGATGTAAGCTCCGACGAAAGGCATGCGGAGTGCAGCCGAGGACAGTGAGATCGTCTGGATTGATGGTAAGTTTGGCTGGCCTGCTGGCCCCACCTGCTTTTCATGAACCCTGCGTCTCTGCCGTACCCTGCAGTAGAGCCCACCACCATCCGCAGAATCTATCATATGGACAGAATCGCTGACTACTTTATACTTCTCTGCAGTTGCCATAAAAGCAAGCAATTAAATACAATTGGTCTATTCTGCCTCTGTCTTAAACCAGCCAGTTGTGGTGCGAGGCAGTGGAGATGGGAAATTAAATAGTGTGACAGTTACTGTGAAATTGCACCTGATGAGGTGAACCCCTTTAAAATGAGCTGTGGGATAACATTTTCATCTTCAAAGAAAATCTCAAGTATACATGGATGATTTTTTTATAATGATGACACCGTGAGAATCACTTGGTGCCAGAGTTTACAAAGTTAACTTTCTATACGTCTAGCGATATAAGATGATCTAGACACCGACTCTGTGGTTTGTGTTCATACAATGGAAGTCAATGGACGGCAATAATGTTTGGTTATAACATTCTTCAAAATATCTTATTTTGTGGTCAAAAGCAGAAAGAAAGTCATGCATGTTTGAAGTGACATTAAGATGTGAAAATTATGAAAGGATTTTGGATTTTAAGTATTCCTTTAAACAAAAAATATAAGCACTGTTTTTTTAACAAATCTTTAAGATATTTTAGGTTTAAGATTTACAATTCAAGATGTTGTTGATAAACCTACGTAGCAGCATGCCACAATCCTGTTATTAATGTCAAAATTACATATTTTCTATAATGAACCAGACAATTTATATTTCTGACCTAACACATTTCCTGGATCCGAGTGAGTTGGGCTTTTACTGGAATAGCAGGAGGCAAAACTGTCAATCTGTTCATGGATATTTACATCCCCAGCCATGAACCATATTTCTATTTTATCCATCACTGCATTTTATGATCTCTTTATGATCATCAAACCAGCACAGGCCTGAAGACCTTATTTAGTATTTGCCTGACATCTCATTTACTGCACGGTTCAACATGCAGTCTGAAATCATAGTAGAATAAAGACTCTGGCCTGAAGATGCTCACTCTAATCTAAAACATTTTTACATAATTTGAAGAAATTGCCTGTGAAATTTGTTTTTTACTTTACTTTTTCCTCTATACACATAAACTTATCAGTGTTGTGTTAAAAGTGATATGAACTATTTTGCTAAATTTAAGATCAACATTCAAAACTGCAAAAATTGCAGCTTTTTAATATTATTAATAATAAGGATTTACATTAAACACACCTAAAAATAATTGTGCCATCATTTCCCCTCCATTTATTTCTTTGGCAAAACACAATAAAGATATTTGGGAACAATTTTTTTGTTGATTTTGTGTCCTGAAATAGAAGTGAACAGTTGCCACTGCTTTTGGTTTACCGCTTTCTTCAACATAGCTCCTTTTGTATTTTGCAATAATGAAAGGAGTCAATGAGTCAATGTATACTCCTTTAACATAACTCTGGAGCTGTATCCAAGCACCTATAGATTCACAAATACATCATACAGCATACTAGATTCTCTATCCCTTAGAGATTCTTCTGCTTTTGACACTAGAGCTAGATCTGGATTCCAGTATATTATGTGTAAGGTAGACAGTGCTGAAGTCCCCAAGGACATACACAAAGAATCATCAATGACATCACTGCCAACTCTGCAGCTGTTTTCTGCTCGGTCACATACTATAAGATAAAGGTTTGTATGGTACATTCTGCCCCCGGTCTCCATTCCTAAAAATACATCGCAATCAAGCAGGACGCAGGTACGCAATGCAGCAGAGCATTACAAGCACCTGGAACTGCTACAGGGTGCCAAATGGCTTCGTGTCCCTTTAGTGAAGCATATGATTTTACTTGCATTAAAATCCAAGTTCCACCCACTGATCCATCGTGTGTGTGACGCGTGTCAATTCCTGAAATTGCTTTGATTTTAAAAGCAACCTGTTTGACATTAAAACCCATTAGAGTGAAATTTGATATGAGGGTAATGGACGTAAAGGTGAAAATTTGCCTTTTAATAAAACTCTCTGAGTGGGTTTTGAATTAAAAAGATAATTTTGACATTAAGTAGAAGTTTTGGTGATATAACATTAGACTTTAAAGTGGGGCAAGATATTAAAACGAAAAATAAAAAGCGTAAAAAGTATTTTGACATTTGAATATTAAGACGCTACATGAAAAATAACCTTTGGGTGATATCATATCAATTTATTAAATTAAATTATAAATAGAAAATTTCTGCAACCATTTACCCATTTTTGCCGTGTTTTAAATGTGTTGATTTTTCTTTGGAATTCCTCTGATGAACACAGAGAAAGATATTTGGAAGATGTGGCCCAGTAGTGGTACTTTAATATTCGTTCTGTTTAAGACAAAATTAGATATTTTGAAGAATGTGAGACCACATCAACATTCCGGGGTAAGCTTGTCTAACATTTTGTTTCTTACTATGATCGTCAATGGGGTCCAAGAATTGTGCTTAACCAAAGAAGTGAATTCACACAGATTTGAAAGAAATAGATTTTCATGACAGTATTTTATTAGGTTTTAACTATTTCTTTAAGGGGTCTAAAAAACATAATCCACCAATATTATCAAATCAGTCGCCCTCTGTCTTAACACAGCAGGGCTTTATATGAAATTACTGTCGGTCAATGTCTTTTTAATGGTTCATGACAAAGTTCATGACAAAGCATTGTTCGCAATCCTCAGTGCTCTTCACCTCAAATACAATCAGACTGATCCTGTATTACATCATCGCTTTTCACATCACTTTCATTACCTCAGTCAACACTGACTGTGAATATTTATCATCTTATTAAGAGCTCACTGACTTGTTCTGCCACCTTTTTCATTTAAGTTAAACTAAAAATACAACACTTCTGATCGGCAACGTTCATACGGCTGTAGTCTTTAGTCAACTCTCTCTACAGGAGGAGAAAGTTCCTGTGAATGCACCAGATAAAAACAAACACTTAGCCGACACCGGCCGCCATCTGGATGTGCACGCACAGGCATTGTTTTCCTGGCGAATCGATGACTGCCGGTCGTGGCTTTTGCGGGTAAGGATGGTGTGCTGCATGGGTGGTCGCCTCTTGGGCGTTCAGAGGAGAGTCCAGACACATGACTTTTTCAAGTCCATCCAATCAATGAATGCTCATGGGAATCAATACTCTTCTCCTATTAGGAGTAATTAGAAAGCCAAATTTAGTACTGCCGTGCACACCTACCCATTGACTATTAGGTCAAGAATATTTCAGGGGATTGAATGGGAAATGCATTCATTCAAGGATGACAAAGTGATTTAAAGAATGCACAGAGTGAACCTTTTAAACAACTAAAAGAAAACCGTTTAGTGATTTTTAAACACAGTTGCTGTTTTAATTTTCACGTTTCCCGGACAAAATGTGCCAATATAGTGAGTGTCCTGGGGGATGATTTGTTCTTACTGTGGTACTTTAACCTCTATTTAACATTGTGCTTTAAGTGCTTTATTTAAACTTTTGGGACATCTACAGTATATAAAATGACCAAATGAATAAAACAATGAAGAGAGACATCATAAAACTGCCATCCATTTATATACCTATTGGTAGTATTTCACAATAGTTGCATTAAATCATTAACACATAAACATTCTTCTATGTTTATTGGTGATGTAAATTGTATTTTTACACTTACTAATAAATTTTATTAAACTAATATTAAAAGGGGAAATTCTCTGTTATCATTTATTTAATCTGATGTAACTCAAAACCAGTATATGTTTCTTTCTTTAGTGGAACACAAAATAAAATATTTTGAGAAATGAGAGATTTTGTGTTGATCCAATATAAGAAAGATAAAAGAAAGTTATTTTGGAATGACTAGGATTTGTTAACTTTTATTAACAAAGCCACATTGATGAACGCTGTAAATATATATATATATATATATATGATAGATAAAACCAAACTTCAAACTTCAAAAAGGGTCAAACTTATACTCTCACAATTGAACATATCCATCAAACTGTGTCAGCAATGACTTCCATGCAGAGTCTATCTGAGCTCTCTCCCCCTTTCTAAAATCAAGATTTACTCTATAAAGTTTGCAAAGAATTTTGTCATAACCTGAGTGCAAATGCCAGCGGAGAAGCCATCAGCAGTTGCTACCTACAGTAAAGGCTGTGTTTACGGGAACCCTCACATTTTCATCACAGAAATGACAAAAATGATTGAGCTCAACTATTCCTCTGATGTCTTTTCACCCCTCTCCTGCTTCTTATCAAATTACAGGCTTGTCTTCCAAAGAGCGACTTCAGAACTCCAACCGCTTCCCTCTGGCTGAGCTGGCTCTGTGATTCCGAGCGGGAGGATTAACATGATTGATGTAATGTAGCCTGTGCACAAGACACCTCCTTCTTCAGACACAACATTCACTGGTAGCCCTGCAAGGAGCAGACAATTTTTCTTTCTCTCCTGGTCACCCTAAGGGTAATGTGCTATATAAATGTATAGTTATGTAATAAATTGAGGTTCTGTTTAACATCTCAGATGCATCATCTTCATGCAGTGAGGTAATGAATCCGAAAGAAAAGGAAAGTGCAATCTACCGAAGGTTAGCTTGTGTGGAAATGGCATTTCTGCATTAGTGCAACATCAATTTATTCATTTGAACACAACTGCGGCGTAAAGAAAATGTACATTTGGTATATGGTATATTCGAAGAATCTAATTTCTCATATACCAAACACATTTTATTTTTGCATACATGTTTTTCTCTGATGCTTCATGAATGCAATAAAAAAACTGCCCAACGCCTGCTTTGTTTAAAATTAGGTTAGGATTAGTACGCAAAAGCACGGGATCAGAAAGCCAGGAGCTTTTCTGCCAGTTCCCTACATTTGCTTAAGGAAAGTAAATCATTAAAGCAAAGGAGAAACCTTCATTCTCCAGCCTCTGTGCCGTCAGTGATAAGTCACCGGCTTCAAATTAGCCAGAACAGCTTTCTCTTCTCTGCTTATTTATAAATGAAAGCATCAGAATATTATTTTAACACAGCCAGTGTTAGATGTGTAGAATTAATGGCAGTGAGAACTGGCAGATGGAACGTGAATCTAGCTCCCTCTTTCCATTTCAGAGACCACCAATTAATTTCCAGGTGGGTGGGAATGTAATGTGCCGGCTGTTGGCCTTCTTCAGAGAAGAGGAATGTGTTAAAAACTCCATCTTCATTTCTCTTCAAAGTGGCTTATAGAAGAAAACTGATAAAAAGACATGCTGAAAGATGGATAGATGGCTTTCCTATGAGGCAGGAGATACATAATAATATGATATTAAATATGTTAATGAGAAGAGTGTGTTTCTTTATGTTTGAAACAAACAATCAATTATCTTGTGGTGAGGATAAAGAAGTTAGTATGAGGTCATTGTACTGTAGATGTAAGCTTGGATTATTTCTTATCAAATGTTTAGCTGTGTGGGATTAACTCTTGAACAGGGAACACAATTAGGTCTTGAATCTTGATTAATCGCATTTTTATCTTAATAGCGTTCTGCTTTTGACGATTAATGAAAAATTAATTATTGCAAGATTAATTTGTCCCCATGTGGTGGGTAGTTGTACCCCTTAAAACTAATATTTGTTCATTTCAATTACAAATTTAAGTAACACTCTCTATAAATATGCCAATTAGATCCACCTCCTCTCAATCAGACTGCAATTTCAACATGCTTAAACTGAAAGGAAAACTGAGAGCTGACACAACAGTGCAGAGATCACTGTACATCTATGTCTGAAACTGTTGATCCACATGATCAAGTGAGTTGATGTCAGTGGTTACAGGTTTACAATGTCATTCATTTGTGCCGTTTGAAACCTTTCTTTTGTAAAGTTCACAAAAAATACTCAGCATGAGTATTTACTGCTTAAGATTTTTCAAAATTTTACAACATATGATCTTTAATAGCAGCACATTAATATGAAATGGTCTGAAATTGTTTGTTTTGGGCGAGTGTGTATGGTCGATGGCATGCTTTGACACACAATATTCCAGAAACGTCTTATTTGTTTCGATTATTCGGAAATGAATAAATGTCTCATTTGAAATATTACATTTTTGGATCAGATTTGAGCAAAGCGATCATCGCCTATTAACCTATCACCAAACATTATTTACAATAATCATAACCGTGTAATAAAATATTAATATAAATAGTTACTTATGTACGATAGACATAATATAAATAGTTACATTATTATAAAATTTTGGCCTTTAGTGTTTTAACTTCGGACCAGGTGCATGCATCGGACAAAACCGTCTCTATATGTGAATATGTTGATGTATTTAACACCTGGATTACATTTAACCAGTTCTCATGCGTTCTTCAGTAAGTGATGATGTATATCTGTGCTTGCTCTTTTACAAGGTCACCTCTCTGCTTGAATAAAAGATTTATTTATCCATAAATGAGGCCGAGAAATGCTCAATGAGGTCCATGTATTTCACCGGAGACATGGCAAGTAAGTCTCAGAACTAACGTAACTCAGTACATCAGAGTACTGAAGAAGAAAAAACACATTATATCAAATAAAGCAAAATGGCATTCTGTGCCTCGCCGTGTGCCTTTTCTTGAAGTATGCGATATAGTTCAATACGCTTTGAATGCAGTGTATACAGCACTAATAAGAAATCATTGAAACTCACCTCATTAAAAATGCATGAGGCAAAGAATCTCTGATCCCATCCTAGCAATTAGTAATTAACAGAAGAGACTCACAAGCATGCCGAGCTGTTGAGAGGGTGTTTCGCCGGAGCTGTTCGTGGTTAATATCAGCACACCCCTGTGATGGATGGAAAGCTAACGAACACTGATTCATCCGCCGAACTTTCAGCCATATTCTGAGTGGACTTGTCTGTGCCGCAGCCCCGCGGTTGCTCACGGGGGGAAAGGCTTTTATTATTGCTTGACCCTTGCGCAATTAAACCGACCCCGGCTGTAGGCACTACGGCAAACAGCGGAAGTGTTAGTCACTCTTGGGGTGAATAACTTGCTGGAGGATTTATAAACATGTAGGGAAAAGTGTGACCTGAACACTTCAATAAAGTTTCCTTTACTGGTCGCTCATTGGCCTTTTCAACAATATTCCTTTTTGTCATTGTTTTGCCGATTTGTTGATGTTAGTTTAGGCCTCAAGCCAACGTGTGCCAATGGCAACATCAAAAATGGCTCCTATTCTTTCCATAGGCTCAATTAAAAAAAAATTCTCAATGTCTTCTGTATAGCTGTGAGCTGTATGTTGCAACTTTATTTTAAGAAGTATTACTGTGGCATGAATAAATAATGTTAACCACAGCATGAACACATTGAAGATGTTGTTTGTTGAAAGTGTGACATGGTGTTAACTGCATCTTTGTTCTCAAATATGTGCTTATTGAGTGTCAATGTCATAGTGGGTTATTTGTTTGTTGCTGTCTTTCTGTTCTGTAAAGACTTTACACCCTCTATTCCCAAGAGCATTGTTAGTCAGGCAAATATTACATGAATTAAGAACCACAATAGATCGCTGACAAACTAACAGCTTTCTAACTGTGATGTCCGTGTCTTCTTGCAAGTTTTTGTTCCAGGAAAATAAATATTCATGTTAAATCGGAGACAAAACCGTGTTGTTTAGACAGATACACTGCAAAATATTAAACTGCACACAACCAATATCATTGATCACTAACCTATTACCTTTATATATTAATTAAAATATGTAAAACAAACATGCAATTGTAATATTCCCACAGCTGGTTTTCAGGTAGGTTTTTATTTTTCATTTTTGCAGTGTATTTTTGTCTGTAAAAATGACAGTTTTTACTTTGCACGAATGTGCATTACAAGTGTTCTACTACTCATGTGGGTGATGTAACAAACCATAGATGCTCAAAAATATATATTTTCCCCATATTTTTTAGGTTAACATTTAATGTTTATAGGCAGCTTAAAATGCATATTTTATATTGTTTTAACAGGCTTTTATTATGTTTTATTGTGTTTGTTAGCTGTATTTGTATTATATATTTAAAAAAAGCACAGTAAATAACAAAATGTATTTTAAAATTTTATTTGATACTTTATTTATTTAACTCTAGTGTCAAGAGAGCTAAGGAAGGAGCTTAAAGCTGCAACCAATTGCTTAATTTTTGGAAATAATTTTTTGTCATATAATAAATAAAACTTATGGTATTGGTAAGCTTATAAAATTAATATATATAAAGGTATAAAGGTTACAGACTTTTGCTTTACATAGCCTTTTGAGATCTCTTTTACAGTTACAATAGCATCAAACGATAGCATCAAAAATACCTTAACATTTTTCATTACCTTCAAAGTCTTTTTTGTTGCTCGACTCATATTTTCATAGCTTAATACATGATTTACAAACCAAAGCTGAGTCTCGAAAGAAAGTAAATGTGAAGCGATCACCATCCATGACCCAGTAACCGACTCGCCAGCATTACACAAAACTAAAAAGATATTATTCCATTTCTCCCCATGTTTTCTCCAAAAACTGTCACGTGTGGATAAAGTATCAATGCTCCAAATGGTTACACAAACAGTTTGTGACTGGCTTTCTCTCAATTGTGCCACGGGGAAGCATAAAGTACCAGCTTCCAGGTGCTAATTAAAAATTCCAGTGCTGACAGACAACAGCACACAAGAGATGCAATCGTCTTGTCTCTCTGTGGGGGAGACGAATAATATGATTATCTTTTCACAGAATCAATTCGCTTTCTTTTATGGTAGAGAAGCACTCTCTGCAGAATAAGCTGTTTGAGGTGGTGAAACAAAGGGGCTGTAATGTTTTTGAAGACCATGCTTTCATGTCTCCGGCATATGGTGCCTGGAGTCTTTCAGGCCATTTGCAGACTTAAGATGCTTCAATTATTTATCTCTTTCTAAACTTTGGCAGCGGGTTTGGTAAATAACACTTTTGCAACTGATAAGTGAAAGTGATCCACTTGAAAAATGGTTCTTATCCTTGGTTCACATCCATTGATGTGGGTTTTAGCAAACAACAATAACCTTTTAAAGTTTAAAGATTTTGACTGAAAGAGTTAGGCTGTAAATCTGATGTGTTTACTTTTTAACATATTTTTTTCATTTAGAAATGTTAAAAATACAAATACTGGTGAAAGTCAACTTGGGAAATCCTGTCTTTAAAATCCCCCTGTGGTGAAAATCAAGTTAATGTTTTCATGTTCTTTCTTTGTTTATATGTGGTTTTAATATGCTTTGAGACAAACCATGGGCAAATGTATCATTTTTAACAATTGATGAATACTTTCTGCATTAAATTACATCATGAGATAGGATTTGTTGGATGAGGTTGTCAGAGCAACAGATGCATATGGATGGTGTGTAGACTAAGCAGTGTTGATGCTATAGACCATTCTAGAAGATGTAAGCTATGCTGATCCAACGCTGGTGCAGAACAACTCAGATTTTTAACATCGAAAGCATTTTAACAAAATGCAACTTGTATATCAAAAATCCCACTTAGAATATCAAGGGGATTCAGTTATTAACATAAAATGTTACAATAAAATTCATCTAGATGCCAGTGTAAAATTTTAGAATATCAGGCGGATTCAGTTATACACATTACATTTTACAATAAAATTCATCTAGATGCCAGTGTGGTCATAGTGATTTTGATTCTTGACAGTTCTATGCTAATCTGTTCCCCTATCTTCCCACATTGCTTTCTGTATCCCATTAAAGTCATAAAAGCCCCATAGCATATATATAAGAAAACGCAAGCTTCAGGACACATATTATCAACCAGAGAAATGTTCTAATAGCATTAAACATCAGTGACAGAAAAAAACATGCACTTTGGCTCACATGTGTACTGTTTGGAACTGTCGAAATTAAATGTAACCTCTCACATTGACTTGCAATAGCTATAGAATATATATATATTATTGTTTAGAAACTGACTTTAAACTGGTTAAGCCAAGTGCACACTCAAACGCTTACTTTTTGATATCGTAAGCAAGCGACTCTCATGCATTATTAAAACATCTAAGAACCCAGAGTGTGCCAATAGACAAAAGTTTTCTAGTTCCAAGCTCGCAGAGCAAACTGTCATTAGTTCGAGACACAACAACAGATATTAAACTGGTTTTAAACCATCGCCTGGTGTGCGCAAACAGACTAGAAAGTCTATTAAAGTAAACAAATGAAAATAAAAACATCAAACTACACAAAAACACAATCTCCATAAGTGGTATTGACTCTTTCTCTTTCTTTAACAGTCTATAGCCACGACAACCAGCCCATTCTCTGTGGTTTGACGACATGCTGTGAACAATTAACTCGACTCTTATGACATGCATGAGTTTGTATCCCAGTCTGAGATAAGTTGTGTAGTTTACACAAACACAGCCGAAAAATGTGAGCCTTTCATTGTGTACAGCTCAACAATCCTCAATCCTTCAATGTGCACTTTTCTTAGTCTAATGAAAATTATGACTCTTCGTTTTTACGTCTTTCTCATTTTTCGCTTCCTGTCGTCTGATCCCGTAGCGAACATTAGTTTCGGTGCCGGGTTTGAGGCATGACTGCTCGGCCCAGGTGCTCCATTCGTTTTTAAGGGTATGAATTTAATGTCATTTCTCCTCATTACAGTACAGTCTTCCAATACCTTTGGTAATTCCTTCACCCATCCCGGAGAGAAATCTCTTCGCTGGCCAGGCTATCATTAATCATTTTTATCGCTGGCATTTCAGCCTCGATCTGCACAGACGGGTGATGTTTTAAACCCTATGTGGATGGTAAATCTGCCAACTTTAATTAAAATGGCATCTTTCCCCTTTTGTCCTGGTGACATAATGGTCTCCTAACTTCATCCAAGAGATCTTTAAGGACAGACCCAGAGGAAAAATATATGTGTTAAAAACAATGGAAAATCACGTTTGGTTCACATATCTTGCAACATGAACAGTTTTAGGGGTAAAATTGCAGTTGTTAATGTATGTTGTCTGGCATATCTATAAAGAAGATGAACAGTGGCCACCTATAAGTCCAATACACATCAAACTTATATATCGCTGTCATATAAATCTATCATTAATCCCATTTAAATGTGGAGGCACAGGGTTAAGTGAGATCCAGCAGTATGCCTTTTAATGCCACAAAGAAGCAAGTCATCAGTGGCCTTCCGTCTATCTTCATCTCTGTTAATGACAGCGTGAAACTCAATCAATGAAAACAATTCATTTCATTTTGCATGCTAATCATTCGACTGGACTAAACACAGGCCCTCTGTGAAGAGCTTATGAATTGTGGGAACTCCAGCTGTACCACCCGCATAAAAACTCATTTAGTACAAGAGCATTCAGTATTCAACACTGATTGTACTGTACTGCAATACAAAAATATTTACGCTGTGACATTCTTGACAAATCAATACCTTAATCCACTTTCTGCCAAATGCTTCTGAGAAAGGCCACGCTGTTGTTTGGTAAAGTCTGCCCTTTTAAGTAGAAAAGCCTTTTTGTGAATTGAGCTAGAGACCCTGAATCCGTCCATTGTCATCTTTCAGGAAGAAAGTCTAGTTGTTGATGTAAAAATTCCTCTTGATTGGAGTTTGATTGACAGCTGAATGAACCAACTGTAACGTCGGTGTTATTTTCCTACCATAAAACCAAGTTGGCAGATTCAAAAATGGAAACAAAAATGGGATTCTTAAGGGACTTGCAAGTTGCAACACATATAGAACATACCCGGATGGATGAAAAATGCAGAGTTTAATGCATGCTTAACCTGGTTGAAATGGCATTAACCAGACGTAATGTCTGAAGGCGAATGTCAGCAAAGATTAATGCTAACATACTACCAGATGTGATGTTATAAATACAAAAAGTTTATAAAAATGTAAATGAAAAGTGAATAAACATCATCTTAAATCATCTTTAAAAGAAATCCAATGTCCGGAAATTCAGTCAACAGAAGGATTGTAGTCATCAAGTTACTTCCGTTATGAATCTGGTTCAATACATTTGCATTTAACCACAGTTGATCACTAACAGTCGACTTGGCCAACTGACCAATCAGAGTACACGGTTATATAATGAGGCGGATCTTAAAAAGTCAGGAATTAAACCCTGCTGTTTTGATATGGGGAAGAATAAAACTGCTGATGGTTGTATGGTTTTAATTGTACGAAATCTGAAAAATAAACTTTTGCACCTGTTCCTTATATTTACTTACATTTAACCAATGTAAGTAAGTAAAAATTACATTCAAATACAAATTACAATCAATAGATGGCTTAATAGCAAAGCTAATTACATCTTTATTACATCTGTTATATAGGATGAAAAGATATAATAGTGATGTGTGTCACAGAGCCATTATCACAACATGAAAACAAACAGCAGTGTGACTTGATTCCTCAAGCCGAGTACATAAGCATGACTTAAAAAAGCATTGATGTCATGCACAGTGAAGGGTATTTAAACTTCCTCTCGATGCGTCCTCAAAGACAGAGTGCTATTGTTTTCTCCGGCCTGACACTTGTTTTATGAGAACTGTGGAATTAAGTAGGACTGGGATGAGGAGTGGCCAGGCTATTTATCTTTCCCACTACTGTCTTTACACACATCTATTGCCTGACACTCATCTGGGAAGGTATCTAAAGCGATTTTGCTAAAGCCCCAAAGGGGAGAGAGAGAGAGAGAGAGAGAAAGAGAGAGAGAGAGAGAGAGAGAGAGAGAGAGAGAGAGAGAGAGAGAGAGAGAGAGAGAGAGAGAGGAGAAGTGAGTGAATGTCTTCGCATAGATTTAGCACCCTGGACAGCTACTTAGAGACCACAGTTTCTCTCTGTGAGGCAAAATCAGCAATTACAGTAAATGGATTAGAGATCGTTTTGTTTGTCTATACGCTGCGGTTTTTATGGCACATTGTTTTTGTCAGATTAGTAAATGAAAGCGGAACTGTACACAGGGTTGACGCTCATAAAGATTTTTCTTGCTGACCTTCTTACTCGTGACTGTGTGATGTCTTTGTTAAAGCTGACAAGAAAGTGACGGCCAGAGAAGCTTTGAATTTATTTCCATTTAACTGTCATACCGGATCTGATTTTATCCACTTTCTTTTGGCACCATGAAACACAATCAGATTAGATTACTTTTTTGGACTACTTTTTTTTGATTACTTCTGTGAAAAAAAGCCTAATTCTCAATTTGATTCTATTAAAATACCATTAAACATTTATCTTTTAGACTTACCCTTTGATGTTCTGAGCAGTCCCCGATGGTTCACTCCTGAAATGAGAGAGAAAATACTTTTAAAGCCCCAGATACAGTGATTTAATATTTCTTTCAAATTCTCAAACTGTTATTTGAATATGAACAACGTAATTACTGACATGTTCATCATTTGCACACACATATTTATATTGTACAAAATAAATGTGTGCTTGAAGATAAACTGAAGCTATGCCGGGTCATTTGATGTTTTCTGTCCTTTAGCTTTAAAAGCTTGTTTTTTTGGTTCTTAAAAGTGTTACATTTGTACATTAGTTATGTAAATGTGGGCATGTTGAATAAAAAAGATAGAATATCATTAAATAGACTTCGATGTAGTCTGTGCTGGTTTCTAACAAAATGCTTTTACAGTTGGACAAAGCTTACAGTTTGCTTAAGAACATAATTATGTACAATTTTAGTTATTCATATAAATGCTTCTTTTGAAGCTACCAAAGGTTTTAAATTCATAATAAATGACTTATTTATATTTTATTCAACAAGACAGAACAACTATTCACAGTTTGAAAATTATTTAAAATGCTTCCATTTATTATTTTTTATTTTTAAACAGCATACATACATATAAAATTTAATTAACGCTAACATCACTGTATCATACACAAAATTAATCTGGGTTCGTAATGTGTATTGTTATTTCCAAGGTTGTTTGGACTAAATATGTTAAATATGCTGACTAACAATTCTTCATTTTCTACTGTAAAATCACTGAGAAAGTCAATGGTCTGTAACTAAGGAGACCCTCTCATATCATTATAATGCTGGTTATTTATTGGAAACACTTCTTGTACAATAAATCACTCCATGACCCATGTAATAAATAATTTTTTCAAGATGATCAATTATCGATTGTTTTGTTCATTAAGACATTGGTTTTGTGAATAATTAAAATAGATTTAAAATTATTTGATAATTAACAGGAACAGAATCAGCATTTTTTTTACATTTGTGTCCATATAAAAATAAAAGTGCTTAAAGGCTTTATCATCAATTTCTTTACCCCATTTTTATATTAAGGATATTACCTCAAAGAAACTTTTGACAGACAGAAATGTTCTGTGGACTTTTAGGGAACCACTTAAACCAAAAAGGTAATTCTATGGCATTGTGCGGCACCTTCATTTTTAGGAGTGTAACACTAAAAACAAGTAGTTGTATTACACTGAAAAAACTGACAAACACTGCAAACCACTTATATTAACTTAATAAAACACTTTTATTTTTTCAGTGGAAAATATTCAAAGAATTTGTTAAAATTCCAACAGTCATTTTGTCTATAATTTACAAATATTTTGTAAGTTTTTTACTTACAAAATTTTTTTTTCATTTTACAAATATAGCTTTGTACAATACACCTAATATTTTTGTCTAATTCTTATTTAAATAGTTTGGTTAATCTTACATTCAAAGGGTTTACTTATATATATACAGAACATTTAAACAGTATTGAATTAATTTCATTTAAAATAAATAATCTCTTTATTCTTTAAACTCCAAAAGTTACAGTAATTTTTTTAGATTCTATATATGCACAAAATCCTTTACTACTTTACCCCCTCACAAGATAAACGGCCACTGAAATTAAAAATCAAGTTGATAAAGATAATTATTTTATTACACAGAACTGTACTTTATAATCACATTTAACTCATTTCTGTCACCTTGACCTCAATTCCCTTTTCAGGGCAGGCGTTTTTTTTTTTAGAAAGGATGTCACAGATATTTGGTGTGAAAGCAATCAATGCGACACTTCTGGACAGTGAAGGGTGAGAGATCTATAGACAGCACATTAGTCCAGTCTGATGACTGATGTGACTGAGTGATTTATGGGACATGCGGCTGAAATAAAGACTTATTGATGTGACCTTTGAAATCAGGTTTTCTGTGCAAATAGACTGACATATATGCAGGACCTCTCATCCTGACATTTCCATTCTCCTCCTGTTTTGTGACATGAGAGACTTTTTAAAAGTGAAGGAATTTGCAGATATATTGCAGAATATAGAAGTGTTCCAGAACATTGTGTTGTCCTTTACACAGAATTTGAATATTTTTTAACGTTTCTTTTTCTGTTTATGCTGAAGAAGTTCAAAAACAGTGAACGCTGTGTTAAGATTGTATTTTTAGGCCATCTTATCTTTTACTTTTAATTGTTTTAGCACACCTCCATACTTACACTGCATTTCACAGCCAGTCGCGAACATGTCAGAAAATAGCAAAGACTATTTTAATGTCCAGAAATATAACGCTGACATCCCATGAAATCCTGCCATTTTTGCTGATGGGTTTTTAATGACAAACAATACTTGCTTCTGAATCTTAAGATGAAACCCTCCTGACATCAGAAGTTTTCTTACCACTGATTTAATGTGGCATTATAGCACAGATGTATATCATGTTGCCAGACTCCAGGGAGGAGCTCATTTAAACAAACATAGACGCTTCCATCTGTTAAGCTCATATTTAACACCCTATCCCAATTTTTCTTTCGCACTTCTGTATGGGCAGTCTAGGTTAGTATCGATTCGGATACTCCTACCTCATTCATCTAACTCTCTGCTGCCGTCCTCCCAGCCGGAGCTCAAGGACCCGGGAGCTCGGGGCTACTGGGCTTTGGAATAGGTCAATGTAATCCATGACCTTTTCCTTGCTGAGATACTGATGACCCATTCAGGTGGTAATATAAACAAAATGTGCTCTTACGATCTCTTATATATATTTCTAGTCACAGAATGAACTTAAAAAGCAAACCGGGAAATGTCAGGGTGGTTTAAAGGGCATGTAAACACGGACTGAAATGGCAGATGGCTTTCTCGGATAATTATACTTAATTTAATCATTGACTAGATGTGTTTTGTCTTGTACATCATATTTTTGAAAGGTTGGACTTTTATATATTAAGCTGGAAAATTCAGCAAACACTTCACAATAAAACTGATGTTTTTTCTTCCCTCTCTTAAAAACAAAAACAGTTTTGTATTCTTGGAAACATACAAGTTGTTTAAGTAACACTGTCATAATATTTCTACTGACCATTAATCACACTCAAATCTGTAAGTTGGATGTATATTAGCCAACACTAACGGTCAAAAAGTGTAAATAAATAATGTACTATTTATTTTCATACCGCACAAAGATGTTGTGTTTGCACTTCTAAACAACACCCACATTGTACCAACTGTCATAGAACATTCTTACAGTTTCTTTTATTAACACAAGGTTAATCTGGCAGAAAAGGAGAACGTTTTTCTTTACAGAATAAAGCTTGTTGTCTGTGTTTGGTTTAGTATGACATATTACAGAGTTCAAATGTACCTTTTTGCAGACTGTGATTATGAAGACATTTACGTATAACAATGAAATTGATCAATCTGTGTTGTGAACTGCATAACTGCGCCGTGGTATTTGGACACATACATTTATGCATTTGCCAGAGTTACTTACAATACATTCATACAGACATATTTTTATCAGTATGTGTGATTCAAACCCACAATGTTAGCACTGATAATATAATGCAACCAATTAGGGTAAGATACATTTGAGTTCACTTATTTTGGGTAATTATAAATACACAACCCTTAACTGTCAGACAATATGTTGATGCCTGGAGGTAACTGACATGAACAGTAACTGCGGGTAATTTTCCGATCCCGTTCCCCTCTTCATCTATTCGACACTTTCCTGTTAATATCTACTGTCCTGCCATCTAACATTCAAAACATAACAAAATAAGGCTACATATGATGTAGTATTTTTTTAATTGTATCAATGATTGTTTAGACTACATGTCCAAATTATGTTATAATTTGACCCAATTTCATCAGTATAACACTATACAACTTTGACATTATATTATATTAAACAACATTCATTTCAAACATCCCAACTTGAAAAGATCAAACCATTGGTCAAACAACCACGCTTTCACAACAAAACCCACTTCAAACTTCAAACATGTTGACCAAAATAATTTCTTACAAAACAACTCTAAATATAACTAACAGTTAACAATGGCATTATCCTATATACAAACTCTAAAACAAACATCAACCTATGTTAAATTATTTTTCCTGTCAACAAAATTTTTTGTTTTTAAACATGTTTAGACAAATAATGTTCAGCATACGCAAAACAATAATACAAAATAAAAAGTATTGTGAGATGCCGAAGCAAATATTTTGGTTGCACTTGAAATGATTAGCTTAATCAAAAAGAGTGACTTAAATAGTATACAAAATGTGTATTACTATTATATTTTTAATGAAAAATATATATCAAACTTGTATTAACAGTAACAGTTGATTTGTTATTCTTCAGGTTCTACGACATTGCAAACAGATTTTACAAATTGCACAAAAAACAAATATAAACAGCAAAACATACTCAAATAATAATCTAATAACACAAATTAATTTAATAATCACGACAAACAATATTAATAAACAAATATACAAAACAATCCAAAATAACATTAAATAAACATAAATACAGCAACTCAGTACTTCTAGACATATATAGACAGTTGTCTGAAGGGTCATTGCACCATTTTCGGACTGTGTTTTTGGCTGTCAGTTAGTGCAATTCTAATGTGAGTCCAAGCTGAAATGGAAATATCTGTGTCTGAGATATCAGTTAACCCTGCTTTTTAACAAATGTTAAACAGAGCTGTATAATAAACTTATTTTCATGTGCTTGTGCTCCAGTTCCAGTTGCATACAGCAAGCTCCCTAAAAGTTTTAGCTCCCCGCACTTTCAATAAGCAGCTACAGTCATATCAGTAATAGACATGGCTGAATTCCCAACCCATAATTTGATAGCAACACATATTTAATAAGTAAAACCGCTCTTCCACAAATAATTAATGAGAAAATCCGCATCCTTCATTAATCTCAGTCAATTCGGAAAACAAAGCTCGGGCCTCTGATCCATATTAATGTTATGAGTTTTCTGCTGAACCAATCTTTAGAAATTAAATACTGACTTCTCCAAAGTAAGCTTCAGAGATTTACTCTTTTTTATGGTGTGGGGGGGGGGGGGGGGTGTTTTTGCTTTCCTGCTGAACGAACAGCCGTGATTTATTGCTAAGCTGTAAATCGTGCTGGCGAGAGGAAGAGGGTTTTATAGAAATATGTTTGCGGGCGCTGTGGTGACCCTCACATCCTTCTCCATTCAATCACCACAGTGCGTTTTGCTGGTTAGAGATGGCTGAAAAAAGAAGCTCCTCTTTGTGGTTCTCGCATCTAAGAAGACCAAACAGAAGATTTGTAGAGCAAGTTCCTTTCAAAAACATTTTCTGCTCAAAACTGACAGACTCCTATTTGATAGGGGTGAGACATGCAAGAATCTTCCTTTGAAAGTTGGAGGCAAGGCCTCTGCTACGCTCCTCAAACAGACTGAATCCCATGAGCACACTCAAAAATACACGCTTACACTTTTTTTAGATGAAAGCTTTACCAGCCAAAGAAAAAGGAACTTTACAATAAACAAAGAATACAAGAGCTAATTCTGTTAGAAACAAGTTTCAGCTATTGGATTTTACAAATTGGTCAACAACACCAGGTTTTAAATCAACATTTACTCCATTATTAAAGCTTGTCATACACGCTGAATGTGTTTCCCCTAAGCAATAAATTGGTTTCAAAATGCAGTCTTTTTACTAGGACTTTCAATGCAACAATGCTCAGGAAAGGAACAGCGAGTCCTATTACAGTACAACAATGTAAGTAGTGAAAGCTGGACGTGTTTTTTTACTTTCCTGGTCTATTTGTAATCGCCGGATGCTGCTGACCTTGTGTATGAACGTGTATCAGTGAACACAGTCTTTAATTCAGTCCTTGAAAGAAAGTGCTCGCCGGTCACACTTGTAACCTTGTTCTAAATGAACATGTTATCTCCACGACGAGAGTTTTAATGGCCGGGAGAATCTAAGATGCTTTTTATTCTAGGTAATGTGCAAGGTTCATCCACTGTAAACAAATGATACGGTGTTGGTGACAGGTTTGTGAATGACTCACCACCCAGATCTAATAATGTTCCTCTCTTTGATCATATCTGTGAAAGGGCTCGCCAGCGTAGAATTCACATCTGGCGACAAAGACTAACATCAGCAAGTATAAACCATTTATACAATGCCAAAATGGCATACGCTTTAACTTGGCCCAGGACGATGTGTTCATCAAAAACAGATAAAGTAATTTTTCCTTTATTTTAACGGACATTTTTGTTATTTATGCAATGTTATTAGATATTTAATAAACGTTAAATACAGGTGAGACAACAGTAAATGCATGAATCCGAAAATGTTTTTATATCAATAAATGTATGTCAACACCGTCTG